>PVIY010014133.1:0-57322 GCA_004026745.1 Myrmecophaga tridactyla | reverse complement strand
CTCTATTAGTTCTGAATTATGATGACGTTAAAGTCTGAACTAGTTTGGCTTTTGCTTACTCAAGTCACTTTTATCATTTTAGTCCTATATGTTATCTGATTCTTTACTGTTACATGGTTAAAATATAAAATACAATATTAATTCTTTTTTCCATTTTAAAGATATACTCTACACATCCAAAATGAGGCCCCCATCTTAAGTGTACTGTCCAATGAGTTGTGACAGATGTACAACCTTATGGAAACTCTCCGGAATCTAGATAAAGAACATTTCCATCACCCTAAAAATTTTTCTCATGCCCCTCTATAATCAGCCACCCTCTCACCCAGCCCCCAAGAACCACTGTGTGTTCTCTATCACTATCATTTTACTTGTTCTAGAATGTCATATAAATGGAATGATATAGTATTAGTTTTTTGCATTTCACTTCCTTTGCTTGGCCAAATATTTTTGAGATTCAACCAGGTGGTTGCCTGTATCGGTTTTCCATTTCTATTCATTAGGAAATAGCATTCCTTTTTGTGAACATACTACTATTTCTTTTAACTTTTTTATTGTATAGTGTAACATATATACAAAGAAAGAAAGAAAGCAAAGAAATAAAAAAGCAATAGTTTTCAAAGTACTGTTCAACAAGTAGTTACAGGACAGATCCCAGAGTTTGTTATGGGCTACCATACAATGCTCTCATATTTTTCCTTCTAGCTGCTCCAGAATATAGGAGGCTAGAGGGCTTAAATATTTTTTTATCATCACAATCAACTTCTATTTTTTAATCTACATGCCTATTAATAGACATTTGGGTTATTCACAATGCTTGGATATTATGAATAAAGTTCTGTTAACCTTTGATTACACATCTTTTTATGGGCATATATTTTCACATCTTTTGGATGAATGCCTAGGCAAGGAATTGCTGGGTCAAATGGCAGGTCTATGTTTAACTTTGTAAGCAATTTCCAGTTTTCCAGAGAGGTTGTACGTTGTACATTACCCTCAGCATTGTATGAGAGTCCCACTGGCTTCACATCCTCACCAAGTCACTGGCATGGTTTCCTATACACAGTTTCAACTTTGAGTGAAATTAGCTTTTAAAAACCTGTTTAAATATCCTCTCTTCTGTATCCATTTTCTGGTCACCATCTACTTTTTATTTATTTTTAATTTTTTTTTAGTATAAAGAATGCTATCACCAGTCTCAGCTTTTTCTAACAATCTGATTTGTGCATTTTAAGAAGATTACCTCTCCATGTTTTGGCAATCTGATGTTTTTAAGGATACATTCTAGATTGCCATTAAACACAACATAAGTTGAAGAATATTAAAAACCATCCAGCAAAATGTCATATAAAAGTTTGTTTACATTGACCCTAACTTCCTGTACTAACAAATATATTTCTGACTATGCCTAAAGCATTCTATGCAAGGGAATGACTGATTTTCATTTTTTGTAATGATCTCAGAAACAAATGATTTTTTAAAATGGAGATGTTATTTCAATTATAAGCAAATATGCTAATTTGGTGCTTGAATATTGAGCTATCCTTCAGTAATAATCCAACAATTGAAGTAACTTCTCCAAGTCTCAGTTTTCTCATGAGTTAAATGAGGATAACAATATTATCCATTCCACAGAATTATCAGGATGATTAAATGAGTTATTATTTGTGAAAAACTTAGCTCCATTTTTTCTCCTTAGGAAATGCTCAATACATTTAAAAATGAGTAAATATACATAACTCAAACCATATGTAATTGTGTTAGTAAGCGTTCTCTTACTAACAGAACCGATAGGAGATAGTTGTAAATATTATGAGATTTTATAAAGAATGTCTCATGTGACTGTGGGGATGCACAAGTCGAAATTCTATAGGGTGGGTTGCAAGTTGGAAACTCTGATGAAGATTTTCAATGAATTCCCCAGGAAACACCAACTGGGGTTTTCTGTGCTGAAGCACAGATGAAAATTCTTCCTTCTGACTGCTGAAATCATCCCTTCTCCTTTTAGAGCCTTCAACCTATTGGACAAGACCTGTCTCATTGTTGAAGGCAATCTCTTTAGTTGATTGTAAATGTAATCAACCATAGGTATTATAATCAACTGATTGATGATTTAGGCCCATGAAATGTCCTTACAGGGGCAATTGGGCCAGTGCGTGCTTGACCAAACAACTGGACACTGTCACCTGGCCAAATTGACACATGAATTTAACCAGCACAACAATACTTGTACATTATCATGTATTTGTTACCACATGGAAAAAGTTGATTCCTAGCAAACCTTTTTTGTCACAAATATTTTGTGATATTTTATCAGCCACATTCTTCCAAATATGCCTTTTAATGAAGTGTAAATTTTCAAAGAGTTTTTGTTGTTGTGCACTTGTTTTGCCACCTCCCCAATTTTTAGTATTTAATCTTTTATATCTACTTAAGTGGCTTTTAAATAAAACAGAGAATAACAAAGGCAAAAATGCATATTTTCATTCCTTAGAAGCTACTAATTACAGTCACTTATTAAATTCTAGAAGTTCTTAAAATGATAACAAAAAAGGACAGTTACTGAATTTATCTTCCATTTGTTTGCTAGTTGTTTTGTCTGTTTGTTTTAGATCCAACCCCCCACCCCCCATAGCATGGATTGACCCTACTGGTATATGCATTCTCTGCTAGAGAGGGCAAAATCAACAGTCATTTTTCTATTTTTTTTTCTAATTTAGATAGTAAGTCATTTTACAGTTTCTTGTAAAGATCTGACCTCTTAAAGACTGAAAAAAGCACACCTTCCTGCATGATAACCAACACAATTGGTTGCTACATCTCCAGCTGGACTCAAAACATCCTCATGTCACCTGCTTTGATTCATCAGGTGGGGGTGAGGGTGGGGATTCTAGGAAAAGGCCTAAAATGTGTTTGCCTTAAAGAAGTTCTATCAAATTCTGCTAACTTGGTATATTACTGCAATGTTTTTTGGGGAAATTATGCCTTATCCATCTGTTGTCTCATCAGGCATTGTGCCCCCGTAAAAATTATGGTAAATATGGGAAAATAAAATGGTTTATAAAAGTTTGAGCTATTGACATGACTCATTGTGCTTCTCAATTCTGTACCTCTCAATCCTGTACCATTAATATGGTAATATGTTATTCACATTTAAAGTTTGTCAGATTTTCATTTTTAGGATATTATAACTCCGTTGTGACTTCCCTGAAGTCATAAATGGCAGTTCCAGCTGTTAGCAAAAAAAGAAAAAGAAAGAAATAGAAATCTATTAGAGAGTGCTATATTTCCACAAACTGCTACAGCATCTTCCATTGATGGGTTTCTGCCTAAAAATATGTCGGTAATTTCACATTTTATTTCCGTCACTTTTAACTGAACTTAATAACGGAACTGGGCCTCAGGCAAATAGTCGGTGCTCGGTGCCTCCTCTAAAGAGTACATGGCTTTGAGAGAATGGAGTTCCGTAAATCTGCTCACTATTTCCCTCTCCTTTTAAACAGTTCATCTGTGTAAAAAAAGCTTCAGTGTGAAATTGGTCCATTTTGGAAGTTTTAATCAAAAAGTAAAAACTAATTTTGTGCCACCCATCTTTGAATAACCATGTTATTGCCCGAAATGTGTTTTCTAACACATTTGGAATTTCAATTATCAGAGCTCCCATACTACAAGTTCCACACCATTTTAAGAGAATGTGTGTCAAAGAACCATGAAATGAAGTGCTATTAATGTCTGTCCAATGTACACTTCATATTACTGAAATTTTTCTAAAATGCAGATAATTACCTGATTGTCTGAATGAGCTATTCATTCACTAGAAACAAATGCAAATGTGAAGAAACACGCTGATTTTTAAAGGCACTTTTCAGAGAAACCAAAGAAGGACATTATGTAATTTTCAGATTCTTAAAAACATCCATTACAGCTGATTTTTTTTTATGTCCCTTTTCTTATATGTCTTAAATGGAGTCTCTCATTTGGGGAATCTGAGTTAAAGAAAACAAATTTATCTCCCATTCGCATTGACAGGTCCAATGTATTGAAAAAGTAGTGAACTAGAAAAATATGAAAATTGGCTCTGTAAGGATATTTAATAAAGAATAGGAGTTTTATACATAAATGTATATTTTATTTCCTAAAATATGTTTATTGTCTAATTTGTCTACTCAGGACTTTCTGTTTCCAGTGGCAGAAGAAAATGCATAACAATGGAGCCCTGCTTTTAAAAACTAAGTTTTTATAAGTCTCAAAAGGAAGAGACTTTTCATGAGAGGTTGTAATTATCAAGAAGCTACCAAAGTTTACCAGTTAAGTATTCGTCACAAGGTCATATAATTGGTAAATGGCAAAGTCTAAATGTGATTTCCAATATATTGTTCTCCAGTTCCTGACTGATAAATCCTAATGCAACCAAATGCTCATTAGATGTTTTCATTTGGTTAACCCACTAGCTTTTGAAATTCCTCATTATTAGCTCTGTTTTGCAAACAAGCCATTTTCTCTTCTTGCATGATTCTTAATCCTCAAAATATGTGATTCATCTTTCATCCTTCTGATTCATCTTCCACATCTGTCACTGGGGCTGCCCCCACAAGATTGGATTAGAATTAAGAGAGCATGGCTTTTCTGGGGTAGATGGCCTCAAACCAACGCAGTATAGTCTTTGGAAAATTAAACAAAATATTCAATATGGATGAAATATTACAATCACAATCGCCACAAAGACATACTACCAAAAATCTTATTAAAATAATAGATAAGCTTTGAGGATTGAGACTAAAAATTATTTTACATCTAGTATGATGCTTTTACTTTAGTTTTAGAATATTTGATAAACATTCAGAAATTGATATACATTTGATTTATTAGTAATAGATTAAAATACAAACCATATTCTTTCCATTTAAAAGCCAAATTTAGTGATATTAACATTTTTATGTAAAAAATGCTAATGTCTACATTTCTAATACTTTATCAGTTAGGATTAGGTGGTTCTATATAATAACAGAAAATCCAGAAACACATCCTGGCATAATTGGTAATTATTTATTTATTCATTTCTTGTTCCTTCCCTCCCTACTAGAGTACCCTCTTGTGGGTTTTATGGCTTGTTTGTTTTTCTCCACCACTCTATCTTTTTCCAGGCCCTGGACCATGCCTGGAACATGGTAGGCTCACAATAACTGTTTGTTGATTTAATCAAATCATCCTCACCATCACTGATCCTTACTTTGATTATTGAAGCTGCTTCCTAAGTGGTCTGCCTCCACTGCAGCCCCCTTGAATGCTCCACATGGCAGCCTGAACAGTCTTTTCAAGAGGCACATCTGAGCATGTTGCTCTCCTGATTGAATCTATCAAACTCCCACTACTAATTAGATAAAGGCCCAAGTACATGACGTGGCTGATGAATTCTCCCATGATCACTCCCCTGATCAGCCTCTCTTTCCCAATTATATCTCCTCACTGCCTGCACTCAAGCGCCTTTTGCCATCTTTCCATTTCCCCAAATCATTTACATCCTCCCAAACCATAGGCTATGTAAAACCTCTTTTCTTGACCTCTACTCATATTTTGGCATTCAAGTGCATGCTTAATGTCTCAATGAAATAAAGCTAATGCAAGAAACTACACATTAATGGTGTGCATTATTGCTATTTTACTGAAAGATACTATTGCCTAATGATTAGGAACATGAATCAGTCCTGAAAAATAGTTTCATTTTTATAAAGTCAATACATAATCTTCCAGTCTAATCATTTTTATAGGTATGGGTAATTTTTCAGTTTCCATCATGAGCAGAGATGTTGCAATGTATCCCTACTTATTGATACATAATAACTCCCCATTGTACCTGTATGATACAAACAGATGAAATTCTTAGATCTCCTCCTAGAGATAATGCTTTCAAAGAGTGATTCATTTTCACTCTCCAGCTGCCCTATTAGAAACCCAAGTTTGAGTCACTGCTCCCAAAGAAAGTTTCACACTGAAGGCCCACAAACATATTCCATGTGGCTACCGTGATGTTTAATTTCTAAAAATGGATTGTTTTCAAGCATTATGAAGGGAACTTTTTGTTGTTGTGTGGTGATAGGTACTTGAGTAATTACTTTTGTGAATTCAAAACCCATCAAAACACTTACAATTAGTGCGATTTATTGTATGTATATTATACACTAATAAAGCTGATATAAAAAAATAGGGAAAGAGAACTCTGGGTTCAAATGATATCAACAATTCTCCAAACAGGATCCTGGTATAAAGCTAACACTAAGTGATGTTTTGTGGGGAGGATCTTGGAGAAGGCAGATGGAGCAGACATCTGCCAAGGCCTTGCACACAGCTGGAGGGTAGGGCTGCAAGTGTCCGCTGGGCAGTATGGACAGGACAACCACACCATATGCAGATAGTACCAGATTCATCCTGGACTTGAGAGAGTTCTGCACTGATTAAAACAATTTTCTGGCAAGTAGCATTTCACTCTTGCCTTTAAGAAAAACAACAAACAAACAAAACCAGGAAATTTCATATAAGTCTGCATTTGACGCTTTTTTTGATAAATTAGACCTGTCTTCCCAAATGACAAATATCAGCAAAGGTTTCAACTCTGCCTCCCTGTAGATGGGGACTGTGTTTCAGGCTTTATTGCCCTCTTCCCCCAGTTGTATCACCAACTTATCCCAGGTAGGCAGTGGAATTTGCACTTACTGTCTGTGTGACTGAACTGCGTGTCCTCAAAGCCCTTTTCCCCTCTGTACCTATTTGCACACTATTTCAACTGCCTGAAATGTTCGCTCCATTTTTACTTGTCAAAATCCCATCTGTTCTTCAAGGTCCAACACAAATGTCACTGTATTCCTTATGTTACAGCAATCACAAATTTACAAGTGTTAAGTAAAATAAAAGGGTCAGCTGCACGGGGCTTTGCCAGAAGACACCACTTTTCAGAGAAGGGATTCTACAGAGTAGAAAACAAGTGACTTGCAGGGGCTTTCTGAGATAATGGAATGTGCCCTACAGGGTTGCAGATAAGCACACTTGGTGATAAACCAGTTTCAATCCAGTAGACATTGCTTTTCAGAATGGACAAGCATACCATAATAATCGATGTATATCTGCTCCCCACTTTGTAATACTTCCCTGTGTAAAATGGAAACTTAACAACAGCCATTCAGAACATTTTGTCCCTTGCCCTATGCAAGCTCTCCTTTACATCTCTGGCAGAGCTTCCTCTATTTTTTTGAATGGGATGATGCCCTATTTATGAATCACTTGATAAAGATAAGAGATCTTAAACTGCATGAAAAGATTTCCTTTAACACAGCAACACAGTCCACCTTCTGTTTAATTTTTCTGACACATGCCAATCTCTCCCTCTCTCTCTCTTTTTTGTGTTATAAGCCGCTCCCTCCTTTTCTGTACATATACATAGTTATATTATAAAGAATTGGCCCCCAGAAAGCAGTCTGGCCTTTGCCTTGGATCCTATAGGATAACTTATACATTCTCTGGAATTTTCCTGAATAGTGAACTTTGTTTTTCATGGTGAGCCCTTCACATCACACCTGATAGTTTATGTTAAGGAGATGACTCAGGGTTGGGTGAGCCTAACCTGTAGGCTTTTTGTGACAGCTGGTCACACAGGAAAAACCAACCATGGGATTCGAGGGTTGGAATTTTCAGCCACGTCATATCAATCTGACCTTCATTGAAGGGAGGGGGACAGGAGATTTCGTTCAATCCATTGATTCAATCAATGAAGCTCACATAATGAAATCCCATAAAAACTCTGGACACCCAAAGTGAATGTGAGCTTCCCAGATTGGTTAGTACATACTGAGGTGCAGGAAGGGTACCTCTCACAGGGAGAGGACACAGGCTTGAATTTGAGACCCTCCCAGACCTTGCTCTATGAGTCTCTTCTTTTGGCTCCTTCTTTGTATTATTTTTGCTATAATAAAGCTGTTATTGTAAATATAGTACTTTCCTGAGTTTTGTGAGGACTTCTAGCAAATTATTGAACCTGAGGGAGGTGGGAACCCTGAATTTATAGCTAGGTTGGTGAGAAGTGTGATTGCTTTGGGAAAGCCCAAGGCTGTGGCCTATGTCAGAAGTGAGGGCAGTCTTGTGCCCTTAACGTGTGGATTCTCATCTAAATTTTCATGGTTACAGTCAAACTGCATTGTAGTTTGGTATCAGAACTTATTGTAATATATAGAATGATCGAAGGCAAGGAAGAAATATTCATATTTAAGGGACATAATTTCACTGTCCCTTTAAGTAATCATTTCAGTATATCCAAATCTGACATTGTCCATTTCAGAAGAGGGTCACAGTAATAAATACTATTGCTCCCAAACAAGATGAAACCTATAAGTTTATTCTAGTGTTTTCCTTTGGTCCTGCAGTTTTCAGCAAGCGTGCCTATCACTTTCCATTGGAGTTAAAAATAATTAAAGATTTCTTTCTTGATTGCTCTGTTATCCGTACAGTGGATGATCTTTCATTTTGTTTAATAAAGAAATGGCTGTGATGAACTTTCCCCAGCTTTATTTATTGTGAGAGAGAACACTATCAGTGGCTAAACTTCTGAGAACATGGCACATCTGTAAAGGATGAGCATTCAAAGTGTTAGACATTTAATTCCAGATATACAAGCAATAATTCTCAAACTGTCCAGCTTCTGCTAATACCAAATGACATATTTGAGAAGGAACCATTCATTTCCTTCCTGGAACATTTCCAAGTTGTCTGAGCACTTGAAATGTTATATTATATAAAAATGGCCACAAATGCTTCTCAATGGTTGTCTTTGGTGAATGTTCCCTTAGGCTTGAAAAGAAAACATCTCACAATGCTGTCCTCACAAAATACATGCACTAGCTGTATAAAAATGAAAATTAAAAAAAACTCCACAAAAGAAACATGAGGAAAATTGATATAACCACTTAGTTATAAGGGGTTATAAAATGCTAAACAAGTCATGAGTTTGAAGGTATAAGGAAAATAAAATACATGCCCATCTATCACAACCAGGGCACATTTATTCAGGACCAACTTTAAAATTATTAACCACTAATGAATAATTATAATGAACCACAGTAGATATACATGGCTATTACATACTTTCCAGTAAAATAATTTATCAACTGTACTCAAAACCATTAAAGAGAATATTTCCCTCATACACATTATTCTATTCTCATGTATTTAGATCTTCAATTAATATCTTCATTTTGGTAACACTTTTTAGTGTAATTTTTAACTTTTACTCTTATAACATGGCACTTGTTGATCACCTAGGGTAATTTTTTTTTTTTCACATAGGGGGATTTTACTGGCAACAAGATATAGCCAAAGTGTGGAGGAGTTTGAATTTGGTTCTTTGATGGCAGAAAGTCACTGATGGTGTTGATGAAATGACTGATCAGTTTAAACTGTATATATTTTATTATGTCTTCATAGTATGTCAGGCACTGTTCTAAACAGGTTTGATTATAACAGGGGTGTTTATGTGAAAGCAATGGTTCAAACGAATAGACAAAGCTATAGGAGCATATTATTTGTCAAATCTAAATGATGTTAGAATTCTATATTTTAGTAGTGATTGGCATCCAGGATGTCTGCCTATAGCTACTGGCTTCCTCTAAGCTGAAACAAGATGCGGGTAAAAGTTAGGCAAAGCCCTAGAGGACTGTCCAGATTAAACATAACTATCAGAAACAAATTCCTAAAATGGCCCTAAGACATTTGTATAGTCATATGTGTAGTTCACTGCACACGAACACTCATCTCAGGGGGCTTACAGAGCTGAAATGCAGTACCTGCCCTGCTTGCTAAGCCATGTAACCCACCATGGGACAATGTTTGCATGGAGTATGAGATCCCTTCTCATAATTCATGGTCTACATGTGGAGTCACTCACCAAGTACAAAGGACTCTCTCCATTAAGAGAATACTCCTTTTTTAGATGTGCACCAAAATTACTTTTACGTTAGCAGTGATGGTTTATCTGTCTGGACTCAGCTTATTGAAGATGCTTAGGCATAAGGGAATAGAAACACTGAGTCACAGAAGTGAGAAAGTGGGGTCCCAGTTCGGTGGTGATATAGAATTCCAGAAGCTTTCACAGGGACCACCAGGTTCAAGTGAGGCTTGAAATGTGTGATTTAAATCACTGCGAAGACATCAAATGGTATGAACTGGAGCACTATGATGCTCCAAGACAACATGCTAAAGAATATCACCAATATTAAATGGCTTAAGTATTTCCTGTTGTTATTCAGGATAGGCCTAGGTTTGGGAGAAAAATGGCCTATGTGTGGGGAGATTAAAGATTTAGCTGAGGAATGCATTAGGGAGCCTGAGAAGGGTCCGGACAGCCCCTGCCCTGTCCCTTGGCTTGCTCAGGTTTACGTTGGGCAACTTAGACCCTTTCATGCTTCATTATTGCTGTAAACTCTGCAAGTCAGAGCTCCAGGGACCCTGTATGAAAGAGGGTAAAGGAAAGAATGTGGGAGAGGGATGTGTTCCTATTTATCAGTATGCGTTTTTACTGCAAGCACTTTCACAAACAAGGGCACCAAAAAGCAATCCCATGATTAGTTCTTAGAAACTGTATGCAAAATCTTTCTTGCATAATTCAATTTTTGCATATATACATCATAACTTACTTATATAAAACAGCTAGAAGACAGAATCTGAGATTTTTATATAAACATTTATTTCTCACCTTTATGGTATGGTGCTAAAAAGTCCAAACCCATGGGGTCATCTAAATGCCAATTTTCTTTGCATAGTCATTTCCAAACCTCAAAGAAAGAAGGAAAGAGAGAGTATATATATTAAAATGAGTACAGTGCCAGCCCTAGGAAGTAAATCCAATCACATGTGTGATTATGAGCATAGGTGATTATGCTCATATGTGAGGGGCAAATGTTTTACTATTTTTATTATATTTCATTTCCTTGGGCAAAAAAATATTTCAACCCAGACTGTGCACTAATGACAACTCTGTACTTAATGCATCTGTGAAATTTAACCTTCAAATAAGTACCCACAGTTTCCATGAGTGACACTGCCATTGCATATACATTTTCTTGGGTCTCTTCCCTCACCAAACAAGTAGTCCACTGGCAAAATCTCTTTCTTTTTGTTATTTTGTTTTGCTTGTCATTTTTTCCCAGCTAAAATCACCCTTCTGTGAAGAGACATGCAAGAATCAAAATCACTCTTCAAGAATTTTTAAAATACAATCACCAACACTTCCTCAAGGTAAGCATTTAACTTCTGTGTGCTTTCAATCCTCTGTTTGGGAAATAGGAAAATAATGTTTTGTAGGAAGCAGACTGAGCTGTAATGAGAGTGTTTCACAGGTTGGAAATATTACCATTGCTATTCTAGGGTAGAAATGCTAAAGCAGTCATGCAGCTTCCCTCTTTGTCTCTAGTGCAGCTGTAAAATGTTCTTTATAGATGGAAATGATTGCTGAGTAGAGTCTCTGGGGAAGGGCTGTGGTTTGCTCTCCAGCCAAGTAATAGCAATATCAAGATGTCCCCACAAGGCATTAGCTCTTGAAGCAAGCATGTTATGGTTCCCCAGGGTCTCCTTTACTTGATGGATGCTCTTGGGGTGAAGTTATCTCCAGAGAATTCTGAAGGGTCTCAGAACATGCCAAGGTCAGCATCTAACCAATGGGCTTGATATTTACTAGAAAGGACCTGAAGGTATATGCTTTGCGGTGAGACATTCAGCTAAAGTAATCTTTCAAAAATTGATGTATCACTTTGAAGCACAGCTAGCTTTCCTGCATTAATGTGATGCTCAGGTTTTAAATCAGGTGAGCCACTTCCCCCATTCACAGCTCCAGGCATTCTCAAGAGCAGATCCCAGGAGTTTCATTTTGCAACATATACCTAAGTGAAACTACTCAGGCCCTCAACCATGAGAAAGTGTAGATTATGCCCCCAATTCAACTCTATTAATAACCCCACAGCAAAGCAAGAGTTGGCAGTCTTTGATCATTTCTATACATTTAAAGGATGATGTGGTATTTATTATTTCTTTCCCCTAAAATAAAAAATTCTCATTATTGGCTCCACTGTATATCAATTGTTACACACATATTTTATCATTATTTCATCTCTCTGAACACCTGCAGTGGCAAATTTTATGTCGCTAATATTTCAAGTAATGAAAAATTATGTTCTTTTTCTTATTAACCCATAGTACTGGGAATGATCCCACAAATAAGTTATTTCAAGCTTTTAGCACTTCCCACAATAATAAACACATTTTTTATTGTGATATGTATGTGTACACATATGTAATTGAAATATTAGTTAGATTTCTATTCATTCTGTATTATCTTATTCTAGTCATTAAAATATGATATCTACACCCAACTAATTGATTTCATGCTCCACTCATTGGTTAAGGACAGTGGTTTGAAAAATCTATTATACTGAATAGTAAAATTTGTAGACTGTTGCAGGATGCTGAGAAGTACCTCCTGTGGGCCATATTTCTCATCATCCAAGGGAGTAAAGAGACTGTTAAAAAAAAGGCATTGCTCCAGGAAACTACTGTCAAAAAGCACACCTGGGGATGCGAAGGTAGTTCAGTGGTAGAAATCTCACCTGCCATGTGGGAGATCCAGGTTCGATTCCTGGCCCATGCACTTCCTAAAGAAACAAACAAGCACACAAACAAATGAAAAACCAATCAAACAAAAAAATTCAGCAAATGGTGCTGCAATAAGGGGATGTTCACATGGACAAAGAATGAAATGTGTCTCCCACCATACAGCATACAAAAAAATAAAAGCACACTTGTAAACTGAGATGACCTCTAGTCTAGAATCCCAGAGTATGTGTCCTCTATACCCCCTTATTAGATATTACTAAATAATTATTTCTAGTCAATCATAATGTACTTTCTCCTTGAGCCTAGGTGACACTTCAAATCTTGGTACTGCACTCCAAACAATGGTTACTGGTTTACTGTAAGTGGTAGGAGAAATAAACCCCATTTGCCACCTGATCCTTCGTTCTTGTCTTGTCAGTTTTGGGTCACTCCATTTTACATCACTTTTGAGTCAAAGATAGATGGGGATCTTCAGGAATGGGAGAAGAAGAGAGACAGCAAAGAGAAGAGCTGGATTACTGGGGACAGCCCAAGGGCCCCAGCCACATGATGAGGACTAGGTACTGAAGCTAGAGAGTGCCACAGGAAAGTACGTAATATTGCCCAAACTTACTCCTTCCTATATTCTAAGGTATCTGTTCCCCAAACTCCACTCATGTATCTCCATTTTAATGTAAAAGTCTAGTCTTGTAAATGAGCTGGCAGAGGTATTTATTATGCATGAAACATAAGGATACCAGATGATTCTTCTGTTTATTTCATTCCAAGCCTACTTTCCTTCTTGATATCACTCTGAATTTTATCTATCACTTTGTCTTCAGATTATCCTTATTTGGAAGTAGCCCCTTTATTTTATAGATATGCTCTCCTCTTCTTGGGTTGACATTCAAGGTGCTATTTTTGCTCTTCAACATTTGATATACATTCCATTTCACTCTACCTCCCAGATAGATGAGCACTGTAATTCCTATATTTTGGCCAAAAAAAAAAAAAATGAGGTCCTCCTTCCTATTTGTGGCTATGCTGTTTGGCAGATTATATATTTGTATTACCCTTTCAGAATATGCGTTTGCATGGTGAATGCTCTGTGGAAACCTAGTTCATTATATTTAAATCCAAAATTCATAGTTTAACACACTAGCTTCAAGAGTCAGAGATGGTAGCAGAAAGGTGAAATGAGCTCTAATACCCTAAATTGGAAATATTTTCATAGCTCTAGAATATAGCAACACAGGGCAAAACACTCTCTACTGTTTCTCTCTTCTCTCTAGCATACCTGGGTGAAACTTCTTTAGGTCAATACATACTACTTTGAAAGGGTCGTAGAGAAATTTTATACAGAGACAGAAGAACTCAATTCATGACTTGTATCTAAGATCATGAGTATCTTCCTTTTCTGGTATTAAACTGGCTAATATTTCCTTCATCAAGCTCAAAGTAAATAATAGTTCTGAGTTAAAAAATAATTAGGTAAATCCTTTACTCCTTCCCTGCAATTAGATGTAATTCCATTTAACTCACAGATAGTGTTGCTTATTAATTATATACAATTTTACTGCAACAACTATCATGTTAGAGTGATTTCAATGAATGAAAACCAGTTATTATAGTTGTTTCCACCATATGTTTCTTCATCAGCCTTGAGATTAATCTGTCCCCCTGCTCTCTTTGCTTTCTTGTTCAAACTTCTCACAGGTAGGTTTTGGGGGAATTAACTCTGAAGCAAGTTTTCATTTGAAAACTCACAACTGGGTCTCTTTTTCTCCCAAATTTTCCAAAGTTGCCTATCTTAGTAGTGGTGTTTTCTTCTTCTATTCTGTCATAAACTGTATTCCACAAAATTTCAATGTATTTTCTTTTGGAAAAGCCTCTTTATCCTATCCACCCCCTTCTATCATTTTATTAATGCTGCTTTAGTTCAATCCCTCATCCCTCAGTTTAGCAAATATGATTTTTAGGACTCCTACCTCTCTTACCCCCTTTTCTTACCATTTTTTCATCTAAAGCATTCCCAACATATATGCCTTTTGATTATCACAGTACTCCCTTCTTACAAATATTCAATTGCTTTCTACTGTTTACAGAATAAATTGAATCCCTCTTATACAGGCATAAAAAGTTTTTCATCAGCTTGCCCTGGCTTCCCAGCTTCATTCTTTCCACGCTTTCATGTGGATAGACTTCAGTCACAACAAACTATTTACTACTCACTAAATAGAATTTGCACTTTAAGGTATTCCTTCTGCCCTTAATGTCCTTCTTTTCCCATCTCTACTATAAGTTTTCCATTTCCTTCTAAGCTCTTTTCCCAGGCAGCCTTCTTTCAATGCCTCTCTCCATCAGAGCTGGCCAGGTTAGATAGTCACACCCTCTGCTTAGCCCATTCCTTCTTCATGCCAGTGTCTACTTAATTCATAACTACCTGTTTTAATTTTAGTTTAACTTTCAAAATTCTACTTTAGTATCTTATTCGGTGGTTGTGTTCTAAAACGAAGTACATAAAGTGAAGGCATAAAGTGAAAATAATAAAAACCCAAAATTAACAATGACAATCCTCTAGGAGGATTCTCTAATGGAGATTGATACATGAATCCTCAGATATTCAAAGCAGCAGATTTTCCTCCAATATTGAGACAAATCACTATTTCCTCAGTTGAGCACATTATGATGCAATTAGCTTGCACTTAGGACTTGTTCTTAATATATGATCTTAGTGTGAGTATATACATATATATACATATAACATATAAATCAGGATATATATGCATATAATATATATAAATATATAAATTTGTATGTAACTTCAACCTCACACCCAGCATAGCAAGATTTTCAGCAATTGAGAGACCACAGGAGCTAAGACCAAGGAAGGAAAGTGCTGACACATCTGTTTCTCTCTATGACATCTATTTGTTGAGTGGAGTAGCTGGTAGAACATCTCCCCAACATTAAAACAGCTATCTAACAGTTTCACATGTTCTCATTTTTTTCCTTTAATACTTGGATTTGAGAATGTTAAATATATACGTGATAGATTTAAAAAAAAATACATTCATATGATTATCTTCCCCACTTGTCCAAGGTACTAAAAGTCCCTAGCCATGTGGCATTCATTTTGAAGTCAGGAGGACAAGGCACAGTGGCTGGAAAAAGTTAGGCTCAGATATGTTGAAAGGGCAATTTTGTCTAACTTCAAAATGTATTTTAGAACTTACAACTTCAGTTATGCATCATTAGTCTTTATCACTTGTTTTCTTAATATTATGAATATATATCACCATTTTATGAATATACTTTAGTGATTCTCTAAGCAAATGTATGTATCATATGTTTTGCATTTACCAGAAAGAGTTAATTTTCATGTAGATTTATGGAAATAGCACATCTATAGTCTGTTGCATAATAGTGATTATTACTACATACGGATTATTACTACATTCTTAATATCACTGCACTATATCGTATTGCTGTGCTTCTGGATGCTACCACGTACATGTACAGCAAAATTCAGCATTGCATTTTGAAGATTTTAAATCAAGTGGAAAGAATTGGTTATTTCGACCTGTATTTCACATTCTTGATGTAAGAGAACACTTAACATGTCCAACAGTTTTTATTGCTGTGCACATTTTACTAGCTTCTTAAGAAATCATCTGATTTTAAACAATTGTACGAAAATGTCTGAGCTTACTTTACATAAATATATCTTTGTCTATTCAAAAATATCTTCATTTATAAAACAATTTTAATGCAGAAATTTGCCATAATAATCCCAACAAGAGTTAAGAATGAGAGCTAAGTAGATGTTCTGCTTTTCTTCCTGAAACCTTCAAATTCTTTGAAAATCTTTAAAAGTGAAAGGATACAACACATGCTAACATGACAGACAACATTGTTCTCTATAATAAAAACCACTGTATCACCAATGCCACATATTAAATCCCTCGCATTCCTATTATCCTGTGGCACTGTCCCTTCAACTTCCACTCCCTGGCTTTATCCGTCCCAGAGTTCTTCCCTTGATGCTTCAATCAAATTAGCATCCTGCAATACTTATTGGTCCGATAAATAGATAAAGCCAAACAAGGTGGCTTGGATAGAATAAAGAGTTAAGAAATGGTATACAGAAGTTTACACAGGTAAAATACCTACTGAGGCAAAATTTCATAAAACTATTGAAATCAGGGATTCTCTACCCCCCAACTTTTAGAATTTATACTCAGTCAATATTTGTTCTCATGTCCTCAGCCTCTGATTTTTCATTGAAAGGAGGCTTAAGGTGTTTAAGAAAATGATTTATATTTTAAAAGCCACTGTTGAATGAATCTGCATTTGTATACCATTAGTTATATATATGTACATTTTACAGCTACTATATGTTTAATAAGTATAATAGTACAAAAGTTGTGTATGTAAACCATGGTAAATTGCTTATGATTAATCTAATCAAAGAATCAAAGTTTATTTTTAAACATATTTAATGAGTTTATCTCAAATGCACCCCATCTGATTCCTAAAGAAAGTGTACTTTATCACAGTGTTAAATATTCAAAGTTGGTAATTTGTTAAAAGAACACATATATAAACATAAATGGAACACATGCTGTGTTTGAATGTAATGTAATACATAATTAATGTACAATGAATATTTGAAAAAATTACTCATGTTCTAATGTTAGGAAACATGTGGATAGCCCAGGTTTATATCATAAAGGGAAAACAAATCTGGAAAAACAAAATGAGGAGACATTTATGTCTATTCTAGGGAAACTTTCTCAGGATCAGCTTAGATTTACTTCCCAGAATTACATTCTCCTCTAACACAACCTAGAAATTTTTTTAAGCATAAAAATATGCTATTGATAATAAATCATTTTTACATAATGTTTCAAAACATACAAAGTATCCAATAAATATTGTTTCATTTTTGTACCTCATTTCGAGTGTTTGGTAAAAGGGGAATTAGTTATGTTCCATTTTTAGATATAAAGAAACACGATTTAGGAACTTAAATAATGTGCCTTAAATTACACAGTTACTCACTGAGTCACAAACATTGATTTTGAATCCAAGTATTTATACCCCAAATCTTCTGTGCCACACTATTTTTGGGTTTGCAGCAATGAGACAATTTGGGTTCATAGTAACAAAAAAAATTTGCACACAAATAAGGCAGAGTAAAAATGTCCTTAAGCTATGAAAAAACTCAAAGGCCTTTAGGATTGCTAATTTTCATTCAAGGGTCATAGGAATTTGGGCAAATTTAGTATTTGCTATATTTGGATTCTGGTTTAGTTTACTAAGTTGTTTAAGCAGCCACCATGAAATGGTTTGACTTAAACAATCGAAATTTATCAGCTTAAAGTTTTGAGGTTAAAAGAAAGTTCAAACCAACGAGTCATCAAGGTGATGCTTCTAGAGACTGTGGCATTCTGGGGTTGGCTACCAGGAATCCTTGGATCCTTAGCTTGTCACAGGGCAAGGCATATGGTAGTGTCTCCTGGTCTCTCCTTTCCCTTCTGGGTTCAGCTTCTTGCCTCCTGTGGCTTTCTCTCTCTGTCTGAAATTCATTCTGCTTATAAAGCACTCTAGTAAGTGGACTTAGACCCATCCTAATGGAGGTGGCCCACACCTTAACTGAAGTAACCCCATCAAAAAGTACTAATTACAATGGGTTCACACCCACAGGAATGGATACAATTTAAGAATATGCTTTTCTGGGGTACATATAGCTTCCAACCACCTTAGATTCCAAGAATCAAGTAGTCAATCTCTTTATGGCCAAACCAATGAGTTAAAAATCTTTCAGAAAGATCTTAACAAGGTTGCATAAAGATGGTTCCAACTTGGTGACATGAATAAAAGGGTCACATCAGAAAATAGCTACAGAAGGAGGACCTTCTCTGTTTCACCCACGTTTTTTACTTAATATTCTAAAGTCCTTGGGTACCAAGTCTTCTCTGTATTTCTATATTGCGTTATATATCTTGTCCTAAGCCACAAATTTTCCTTGAGTAAGACCACATTTCTTTTAGAAGCTATGACAAGGTAAAAGATTGTTTGACCCAAAACACAAATATGAATTGTATTTTCCAAAGGTTAAGTCTTCCAAGTTAAAATAATCACTGTGATTTAGTCAATGGTATCTTTTGAAAAAGCTTAACACTTAAGAAATTTCTCCAGGAGGCACAGTCAGGAAAACTTTAAATACTTACTCTGTAGGAAAAGAACAGCATTTAATAGCCACATGGAAGAAACTGATACAGGATAGAGGGGAGATGGAATTGAATCTGTTCAGCACCAGGTGTGACAGAAGTGCTGTGAAATTATCAACTAAAGCAAAGTGCAGTATGATTGCTATACTAAGCAGTGATGCCTGAGAACAGTAGTGATACTGGAGAACAGGTGATACTGAGATTGAAGAAAAGAAGGTAATTTACACCCATGGTAGAAAGATAAAGTTCGGAAAAAGCATGCCAAAAAGCTCCAGGATTGCTTATTGAGAAGCTTCACCACAAGCTAAAGAAGCAATCAAAATGGGGGGAAGAAAAAGACTGCAAAACGGAATTCAATTTTAAGGGCAAATCTAACAATAAAGAAAATATCAACTACAGTTTAAAATTATTTTTTTGTTTTGTTGTTGCTTTACCAAATACCAAAGTGAAGAACATTCCTCTTACAAACATAGCACGATAGAATATTAAGACTGCTTGTATTTGAAATCTGTTAAAACAAACAGTTTGGTGAATAAGTGAATCATGACTAATGATTAGAATTCCAATTACACTAGATTCTGAAAGTGTTTTGTTTAAGGGAATTATTAACTAGAATTCATTAAGCATAATGCACCAAAAACTCATTTCTCACCGCTGCTCTGCAGACACATGTATCAG
The DNA here is from genome assembly GCA_004026745.1 of Myrmecophaga tridactyla. Lineage (NCBI taxonomy): Eukaryota > Metazoa > Chordata > Mammalia > Pilosa > Myrmecophagidae > Myrmecophaga > Myrmecophaga tridactyla. Next base: position 37,781 of record PVIY010014133.1, on the reverse strand, counting down.
ATCAGGAAACTTGAGAAAGTATTTTTTGCAGGATGACTTACCCCAAACTCAAATGCAGATTTGAGAAATTCAAGGTAGAGCAAGAACAAACGTGACCAAAGTGTGCTTCCTTCTCTTGTTACTGAGTTGATTTTTCCTCTGTGCTTTAACATTCGACCTCTATCAAAAAGCCACATTAGAAGACAAACACAGAGTGATAAGTTTAGAGGATTCTACACTCCCTTCAGTACATTTAATCATCCAGAAACTACCCACATCATGATATTCCCACAGTGGCTGCTTCATTCTCCGACTTCAGAATCAATTCAGGCCCTACAGCCACTCTAAATCTTTTGTGGAACTCTGGGCCAGCTTGATCTTGGTGAAAAAATCTTGCACCTAACTGCATGTCCCTTAGCTGTAGCAGTTTGAATTTTTATGGACTGAATGGCTTAGCTTTGTGACTGAGAGAATTTATCTTTAGTTTTGGTTTACTTATTTTTTAGTTTTGAGAACCTAGTCAACACTGTAATTGTATTTATATAATATCACAGGACCTCTTCACCAAGTGAGCCACTCAGCAACTGGCCTTTTTCCTGTGTGAGAGATTGAGCATCCTTACATCATCTGGAAGACAATACTCACAACATGTCAAGGCATTTGTCGGTAGTGCATAAATATATGAAAATAGGTGATTGAATTATATAGTGGAAAAACTCCACATCCTGAATCTTGGCAATTTGTGTGAAGAATACAAAGTGAAGATTTGAAGGTGATTAGAGCAAATTTGGCTTATATTACCCAATCATTGGCATCTGCTCCTTCTTCCCCACAGATATTTCTGTACAAGGTTAGCAAATCATATAAGTAGGGAAAATTAGTCTTATCAAGACGACTATTTACAAAAAAATTAGATGCATATTTTCATTACAGATATATGTAGTTGTGAGAACAATTAGAGATCATAAAAAATTTGGTAGGACTTATAAAGAGGATAAAGGACTATAAAAATATAAATAAAATATCTGATACATTTGACTGCATTAATATTTGAATTTTCTCAGCAATCACATATTTTAATATAAAAAGATTGATAGAAAACATTTTTACAATATATATAACAGAAAAATGGATACTTGTATAAATTGGAAAACTACTTCAAATCAATAATAAACAAGCAAAGAACCCAGTAAAAAAACAGGTAAGTGACCAAAAATAGATTAAAAAGACTTGAAAATGTTAACAAAGTGGAAATGTAAATGGTCAATAAAGTATATGAAAATATTTACAACCTCACTAATCACAGAAATATGAATTTATTTTTAAAAATGAGTAAGAAAGATGATTTTGAGCCTTTTAATGTGAAAATTTCACTTCTGAGCCTGTTTGTGTGTCTGTGTGTGTGTGTGTATGTACATACATGCTACTCTTACAATCTATTGATTGAAATATAAGTTGTTATAGCTACTTTAATGTACAGTTGGCAAGATGCAATAAACAACAAAATTCACATTTCCTATAATACTTACAATCAACTTCTAGATATATGCCCTTGACAATCTCATTTAGATACACATAAATTATAAAGAGATCAACTGAAGTACTGCTTTTAATTGAAAATAAAGCATGTTTATTACAGGATGAGAAAAACAGCTCTAAGCAAAAAATATATTATAATTGATGAAAAGTAGCAAGAATACACTTGGTAAAGTGAGGTACAGAGTGTGGCCAGAATAAACGTCTGTATTTACTCACTGCCTTTTCTCTTGCATTTCTTCCTACTAGGAATGTTGTAGATAGTCAAAATTATTTGACTGCTTTCTATTAAAATATTTAACAGTAGTCAGAACCATCTGTCTTATGAAAATGCAAGTTAGTGTTTTCTCATTTTTTCAAAGAAGTTATGATTCTAGTATACCATTTCCAAAATACACTTGCAAATTGAGATATATGTTAAAGTTTTAACCTAAAAAAATCATAGGAAATTACTTTTAAAATGTCTTCAGTTTAATTTGTTCTTTTCTCCCAAACATATATAAATAAATTATCTCCTCATTGGTTAATATTTCCTTAAAATGTTACCAGCTAAAACCCTCAGAGGTTTATTGTCAAAATTCCCCAATTGGATGATATTTTCCTCTGCAATTATTAAAGGGAAGATTAAGATACTATAAAGTTATATAACTGTTTAATTGTATTGATTATAAGTATCTATAATATGCTAATAAAGTTTATATAATTATATTAAGGTGTGGGCTTGAAATAAATGAAATAATGGCCAAAAGAGGATGAACCATGTGCATATGACACTGAATGCATCTAATGCTATAAATCAATGAAGAAATAGCATATTATTTGGTAGATGTTAGTACACCTATCTTACCTTATTGAGAAAAGTAGCAATAAAGCCTCATCTAAAACAGTTACAAATGTGAACTCCAGATGTGAAAGGGAAAACTATTAAACTAATAGCTGATAGCATAAAAAATATGTAAAAATAAATTGATAAATTTGATCACTTAAAAATTAAGAATTTCTTTCCAGTGAAGAACATTGTGAATGAATTAATTAATAAAATTAGAATAAATTATGTGTAGTGTCTAAAACCAACAAGAAACTAGTATCTACATGTGCCCTTTGAAACTATCATGTACCCCAGAAAAGCTATGTGTTAATCCTGATCCAATCTTGTGAGGTCAACCTTTTGTTGCGGGAGAGAAATATTGATTGGATTGTTTCCATGGAGATGTGACACCCCAGTTGTGGGTGTGTCCTTTTGCTTAAATGGAGATGTGACCTCACTCATTCAAGGTTGGTCTTGATTAGTTTACTAGAGTCCATTAAAGGGGGAAACATTTCGGGGAAACCTGAGATACAGATGTCTGGAAAACAGTTACTTCTAAGTTGATAAAGACAGGGATGTTTGGAGATGCTTGCTTGGAGTACCAACAGAGAGTGCAGAAGCCTAGACACTGCCAAAGCCCAGCAGATGTCAACATGTACCTTCCCAGGAGATGTGATGCTAAGCAAGCCAGAATCCAGCGTATCTCAGAGGAGCTAAGTGAAGGTCCATAGATACTTGGGGAGGAAACCGCTGGCATCAGAAGTTGGAAGCAATGAAATTGGAAACAAGGACCAGCAGATGCCAGCCATATGCCTTCGTATGAGACAGACATCAGCCTTTCTTGAATCAAGGTATCATTTCCTGGATCCCTTAGTTTGGACATTTTTCTGGCCTTAGAACTGTAAATTTGTAACGTAATAAATTCCCTTTATAAAAGCTATTCCATTCCTGGTAGATTGCATTCTGGCAGCTTTAGCAAACCAATACACTACAATATGAAACTAATTTCTGAAAGTGTAGGATAAAAAATTGATACCATCCCAATAGAAAAGTGGACAAAAAACAGGAATAGGTTATTTACAATGGAATAAATTTCAAAGGCCAGTCATATGAAGGGGTGTTCAAATTCATTAATAACAAGATGCATACACATTAAAATTAAAATGAATATACTTAAAGTACAGTTATATGGGTAAAAATTGAAAAGCTGGAAGATATACAGCAATGGTTGGGAACACAGAAATACATATATACTTCTAAATGGAAAGAAAATAAGTAATCTCATAGGAAGCAGAGCCAAAATACAAAGAGAAGATGAATAGAAACATGAGAAAATTATACAAACCTATCAAACTTCATAAATATATTTAAAAGAGGTTAAGAGAGAACAAAAAATTGGGGGTGGAGATTCACAAGAAATTATCAAAGAAATAGTTCAGGAAAATATCAAATATCTGAAAGGTATGGACTTCCAAATTTAGAGGTCAGATTAATAAGTAATTTAAAAAACTCAGGGCGATGCAATGGTGGCTCAGTGGAAGAATTCTCACCTGCTATGCCAGAGAGCCAGGTTTGATTTCAGCACCCTGCCCATGCAAAACAAACAAACAAATAAAAGACTTCATGTCAAGTCATACAATAGGAAAATTTGGAAAGCAAGAATGAAAAGAAAATTCTGAAAGTTTTCCACAAAGGAAAAAAAAACACTACAAAACAAAACAAATGGTCACATAAAAAGAAAAGAAAGACTGGTATCTAACATTTCAAAAACAATATTGAAAAAAATATTGGGAGGCAGCGGATAATGGAAAAATGCCTCCAAAATCTAAGGAAAAACTGTTTCTAACCCTGAATCCTGTTCCCAGACAAATTATCAATCTGAACTTAAGTGTTAATAATTAAGATTATGGAAATATTGATTTCTAAAAAAACATGCAAGTAGGAGAGTTTCCAGGTAAAATGGCAGAGTTCAGAGCTTGAAGACTCAATTTGTCCTCCAGGGCAGCTAGGATCTGTCTGAAACAACTCTTTGGGGAAAAGTGGAAGGAAGAAACTGATAATTGTGGTGAAAAGCTGTGAGTAAAACTCTGCATGCTGAAGATGCTGGTGCCCATTCCCCACTCTCTTGAAAGGCCACCAGGAGATTCGGTCCCTGACTAGAAATTAAAGTCCTCTTCTTCCAAAATCAGGACGATGCAGCCAAGCAGTCATCATGGTTTTTGAGTAATGAATTCAGAATGCTGGGTTCTGGCTCTGAAGGCAGCCATAGCTTCAACCATCCCAGCACAAAAAGTAGCTGTTTCAACCTTACCCCAGCAGACGTGGAAGTGGGGTGGTGCAGAGACACAGTGCCTGCTTAAGGCTGTGGGTAACATTTTGTTGAAGGGCAGATCTTACCCAAGGAAAGGTTGGGGTGATGGAATCGTCCAGCAATGTTTGTGGCTTTTGATTAGTGAATTCATATCATTGGTTCAAGGCTAAGTGCTAGGGTTTCAACTCACCCAAGACAAAAGAGGTTGGTGACTTTTGTGTCAAAATCACTATCAGTAGGGATGAAATTGGTTGAGACTTGAAGGCACAGAATCACCTTAGGACTGTGGGAAACAGCTGGCTAAAGAGTGCCAAATTCTGGGCAGACCAGGAAAGCACAGATTTGTGCAGGTATCAAAGAGACATTTGGTACCCTTCTGGTTCTCCTCCTGAAGGCATTTTGGATGCAATCTATGCCCATTTTGTGGGTCCCTAGCCCTGTTTCAATGGGAAATACTGACTTAGAAAGTCATTTCCAGGATGACCCTCCTCCCAGAATTTGCCCCTGAGGTGAAAGCAACTAGAGACAAGGAAAGGACGGTTAAAAAACAAACAAACAGCAACAAAAGAAAAACTATAGAGGCAAATAAAAAACAAATAGAACAGATCAACATCCTAGAGAAGGAGCAAGGGAAAGGAAGTTCTCTCCTGCAGGATGAAACAATTGTACAAATACTGCAATCTCAAAAATTTTATTTTATATTGAGGACAAAAATCAGATGAACAACAGCTGAAAAAGTTTGATCAATTAAACACGAGACATTCTAAAGGTTTGTGTAAGTGGAATCAATTGTCAAATAAATACCATGGCACAGATCTAATCAACAAGAAAGTCATGGGCAAGAAAGAGAAATCGACCTCCAGAACAAACTCAGTGAGGCAATCAGTTGCCTAGACAACGTAATAAACCACACTAAGAAACAGGAAGACATGGCCCAGTCAAAGGAACAAATTGAAATTTCAGAGGAGACATAGAATTTGGAACAAACCAAACAAAGGAGTTCAAAAAAACCTCTAAAATCAATTCAAAGTGATGAAGGAAAATATGTCTAAGGAAGTACAGCATACTAAGAAGATGCTAAGTAAAGCACAAAGAAGAATTTGAAAATATAAAAAGAAACATAATAGAAATTTTGGGAATGAACAACACAATAGAGGAGATTAAAAATACACTAGAGGCATACAACAGCAGAAATAAACAGACAGAAGAAAAAGTCAATGAGCTAGAAGACAGGTCAGTTGAAATCTTACAGAGAGAAGAACAGATAGAGAAAAGAATGGAAAAATTGAGCACAGCTTTTGGGGTTTGAAAGACAGCACAAAGCAGTCAAACATAAAAATCATGGGTGTCCAAAAAGGAGAAGAGACAGGAAAAGGGTCAGAAAGAATATTTGATGAAGTAATGGCTGAAAATTTCCCAACTCTTATAAAGGATATAAATATCCATGTTCAAGAATCACAACGCAATCCAAACAGAATAAATCCTAATAGACCTCTCATAAGACACATACTAATCGGAATGTCAAATAGCAAAGATAAGATGAGAATTCTAAAAGCAGCCTGAGAAAAACGATTCATCACATCAAAGGAAATGTAATAAGGCTGTACTGATTTCTCCTCAAAAATCATGTAGGCAAGAAGGCTGTGCTATGATATAATTAAGGTACTGAAAGAGAAAAACTGTCATCCAGGAGTTCTTTATCTGTCAAAATGATACTTCAAAAATGAGGGAGAGTTTAAAATATTCAAAGATAAACAGAAGTTGAGATTTTTCATCAACAGGAGACCTGCCATACAAGAAATACTAAAGGGAATTCTGTGGGTTGAAAGGAAAAGACAGAAGAGCAAGGTTTGGAGGAGAGTGTAGAAATGAAGATTATTAGTAAGCATAACTAAATGTTAGTTTTAGAGACCAAAGTAAGGTGTAATATATAAATTCCAAAGGATAAAGTGGTAGAAGTAAGTACTACCTATACAATAATATCATTATTGAATGTTGAAGGATTAAACTCTCTAATCAAAAGGCACAAAGTGGAAGAATAGATAAAAATGTATGATCCAACCACATGCTAAGAGAGACTCATCTTAAAATCAAGGATACAAATAGGTTGAAATATAAGGTTGGGAAGTTATTCCACATAAACAATAATCAAAAAAAAAACTGGAGTAAATATACTTACATTGGACAAAATAGACTTAATAAATACAAAACTGTTATAAGAGACAATGAAGGAAACTATGTATTAATAAAATAGGCAATCCACTCAGAAAACATAACAATCAAAAGTATTTATGCAGGGCGGGCCACGGTTGCTCAGCAGGCAAGAATGCTTGCCTGCCATGCCAAAGGACCCGGGTTCGATTCCCGGTGACTGCCCATGTAAAAAAAAAAAAAAGTATTTATGCATCTGGCCTGGTGTCCCAAAATACATGAGGCAAACACTGGAAAAGCTGAAGGGAGAAATATAAGTCTCTACAATAATAGTTGGAGACATTACACCACTCTCATTAATAGATAAAATATCCAGACAGAGGATCAATAAGGAAACAGATAATTTGAACAATATGATAAATGGACTAGACCTAGCAAATATTTACAGAACACTGCACCCCAAACAGCAGAACATCCATTCTTTTCAAGTACTCAAGTGATCTTTCTCCAGAATATACCACATTAGGTCACAAAATAGTCTAATAAATTTACAAAGTGTGAAGGGTGCAGAGGTAGTTCAGTGCTTAGAATGCCCGCCTTTCATGTGGGAGACACAGGTTCGATTCCTGGACCACGCACCCCCCCAAAAAAATATTTACGAAGTGTGAAATTATACAAAGCACTCTCCCTGACCCTAATGGAAAGAAGCTGGGAAGCAATAGCAGGCACAGAACTGGAAAATTCACAAATATATGGAGGCTAAACCACACACCCTTAAGCAGTCAGTGTGTCAAAAAAGAAATTGCAAGAGAAATCAGTGAATAACTAGAGGTAAATGAAAATGAGAACACAACATATAAAACTTACGGGGTGCAGTGAAGTGGTGAGAGGGATATTTATAGCCCTAAGTGCCTATATTAAAACAAAAGAAATACTAAAAAGACCTAACTGCACACCTGGAAGAACTAGAAAAAGAACAGTAAGACAAAGGAAAGAAATACAATAATTAAAACAGAAAGAGATGAAATGGAAAATTAAAAAAAAATTAATAGAGAGAATCAACACAACTAAAAGTTGGTTCTTTGAGAAGATCAATAAAATTGTCAAATCCTGAGCTACATTGACAAAGAAAAAGAGAGGCAATGCAAATACATAAAATCAGAAATGAGAGGGGGGTCATTACTACTGACTTCTCAGAAATAAAAAGAGTAACAAGGGGATACTATAAACAACTATATGCCAACAAATTAGACAACTTAGATGTAATGGAGAAATTCCTAGAAACAAACAACATGCACTGACACTAGAAAAAAAAAATAGAAGATTTCAACAGATCAATAACAAGAAAAGAGATTGAATCAGTCATCAAAAACCTCCCAGCAAATAAAACCCCAGGACAAGATGGCTTCACAGGTAAATTTGACCAAGCATTCTAAGAAAAATGAATACCAATCCTGCTCAAACTCTTCCAAAAAACTGAAGAAGAGGGAACACTATGTAATTAATTATTTGACATCAACATCATCCCAATTCCAAAGCCAAATAGGGATACTACCAAAAAGTAAAATTACATACCAATCTATAATGAATATAGATGCAAAAATCATCAACGAATACTTGCATATCAAATCCAGCACTTTGAAAGAATTATTTATCATGGTCAAGTGGGTTTTATTCCAGGTATGCAAGGGTGGTTCAACAAAAGGAAACCACTTAATGTAAATACACTACATTAATGAATTGAAGGTGAAAAATGACATGATCATCTCACATGATGCAAAAAAAATGCATTTGATAAAATCTAGAACGCTTTTTTTGCTTGTTTGTTTTAACTTTTTTTATTGTATAATATAACATATACAAAGCAAAGAAATAAAAAAGCAACAAGTTTTTCAAAGCACTCTTCAACAAGTAGTTACAGGACAGATCCAAGAGTTTGTCATGGGCTACCATATGACCCTCTCAGATTTTTCCTTTTAGCTACCCCAGAATATAGGAGGTTAGAGGGCTCTAATATATTTTTTATCACCACAATCGAGTTTTTTTCCTTCTTTTTTGTGAAAAGTGACATATATACAAAAAAGCTAGAAATATCAAAGCACAGCACCACAATTAGCTGTAGAACATGTTTCAGAGTTTGACATGGGTTACAATTTCACAGTTTTAGGTGTTTACTTCTAGCTGCTCTAAAATACTGGAGACTAAAAGAGATATCAATTAATGATTCAGCATTCATACTCATTTGTTAAATCCTCTCTTCTCTGTATAGCTCCACCATCACCTTTGATCTTTCCATCCCTTTCTTTAGGGGTGTATGGGTTATGGCAATTCTAAATTTTTGATATTGGAAGGGTCTGTCATTAATATGGGTAAGGGAGATGGAACTATCTGATGTTCTGGAGAGGCTGGGCTAGGTGTCAGGACTTATCTGGACCAGGGACCCATCTGGAGGTTGTAGTTACTCTAGTGCCTGGAACCCTTGTGGAATCTTATAAATTGCCCTAGGTGTTCTTTAGAATTGGCTGGAATGGTCCTGGTTGGGAGTTGGGAGGTTATGATAGGTTACAAGTTCTCACTGAAGCTTGCATAAGAGCAACCTCCATAGTAGCCTCTCAATTTTATTTGAACTCTCTCTGCCATTGATATTTTATTAGTTACACTTGTTTTCCCTCTTTTGGTCAGGATGGAATTGTTGATCCCGTGGTGTCAGGTCTGGATTCATCCCTGTGGGTCATCTTCCACGTTGCCAGGGAGACTTTCACCCCTGGATGTCATGTCCCACATAGGAGAGAAAGCAATAATTTCATCTGCAGGTTGGGCTTAGAGAGACTGAGGCCACATCTGAGCAACAAAAGAGGTCCTCCAAAGGTAACTCTTAGGCACAGTATGTTTTATTATTTGAATACTTTTAAATATAGGAATAGATAGAAATTTTCTCAAAATGGTATAAGGCATATATGAAAAACCTACTGCTAACAACATAGTCAATTTTGAAAGACTGACAGCTTTCCCCCTAAGATTGGGAATAAGACAAGGATGGCCACTGTCACCACTGTTATTCAAAATTGTGCTAGAAATTATACCTAGAGCAGTTACGCAAGATAAATAAATGAAAGGATCCAAAGTGGAAACAAAGATGTAAAAATTTCACTATTTGCAGATTGCATGATGCTATATACAGAAACTCTTGAAAAATCTACAACAAAACCCCATGAATTCAGCAAACAGTGGGGTATAAGATCACCATGCAAAAATCAGTAGTGTTTCTATACATTAGTAATGAGTAATTTGAGAAGGAAATCAAGAAAAATTCCATTTATGATAACAACCAAATGGATCAAATATCTAGGAATAAATTTAACCAAGAATATAAAGGACTTGTACACAGAAAACTACAAAACATTGCTGAAAGAAATCAAAGAAGAGGTAAATAAATGGAAGACATTCTGTGTTCACATGTTGGAAGAATAAATATCTTTAAGATGTCAACTGGACCCAAATTGATTTAGAGATTCAATATGATCACAATCAAAATTCTGACACCTACTTTGTAGAAATGAGAAAGTCATTTATCAAATTTATTTGGAAGGGTAAGAGGCCTCAAAAGTCCAAAAATATCTTGAAAAAAATAAATAAGTTGGAGGATTCATACCACTGGTTTACTTAGAAGCATATTTCAAAGCTACAATGGTCAAAACAGCATGGTACCGACATAAAACTAGATACACTGGCCAATGGAATCAAATTGAGATTTCAGAAATAGACCCTAATTTCTATGGCAAATTGATTTTTGACAGGATTGCCAAGTCTACTCAATTGGGACAGAATAGCGTCTTCGACAAATGGTGCTGAGAAAACTGGACATCCATAACCAAAAAAAAAGTAAAAAAAAAAAAAAGAAAGAAAGAGGACTCCTATCTTACACTTCATACAAAATATAACTCAAAGTGGATCAAAGACCTAAATATATGAACCAGTACCATAAAATACCTAGAAGAAAATGTTGGGAAGCATCTTTAAGACCTTGTGGCAGATAACAGTTGCTTAGACTTTACATCCAAAGCAAAAGCAATAAAATTAAAAAAAAAAAGATAAATGGGTCCTCCTTAAAATTAAGTATTTCTGTGCATCAAAAGACTTTGCCAAGAAAATGAGAAGGCAGCCTAGTCACTGGGAGAAAATATTTGGTCACCACTAGCAGATAAGGGACTCCTATCCAGAATATATAAAGGAGTCCTACAACTCAGTAGTAAAAAGACAACTCAATTAGAAGTAGGCAAAATACATGAATATACATTTTTTCCAAAGAAGAAATACAAATGGCTAAAAGGGCATGAAAAGATGCTCAACATCACTAGCTATGAGGGAAATGCAAATGAAAACTACAATGCGATATCGTTTAACACCTACTTGAATGGCCACTATTAAACAAACAGAAAACTACAAGAATTGGAGAGGATGTGGAAAATAAGAACACTTATCCACTGCTGGTGGGAATGTAAAATGGTGCAGCTGCTATGGAAGACAGTTTGGCAGTTCCTCAGGAAGTGAAGTATAGAATTGCCATATGATTTGCAATCCCACTGCTACATATACCCAGAAGAATTGAAAGCAGGGACATATACAGACATTTGTACACCGATGTCATAGCTGTATTGATCACAATTGCCAAAAGTTGGGAGCAACCAAGTGTCGAAGTGTCCATCAACTGGTGAATGGATAAGCATAATGTGGTATAAACATACAATGGAGTATTATAAGAAGAATGAAGTAAGTCCTGATGTATGAGACAACATGGACGCATCTAGAAGACATTATGTTTAATGAAATAAAGCAGCCCTATAAGACAAGTATTGTATGATCTCAACAATATCATATAATTATAATAAGTAAGCTCATAGAGTTAAAATCTGGAATATAGGTTACTAGGAGATAGAATGAGGGTAAAGAATGGGGAGTTTATGCTTAATTTATGCAGAATGTTTAATTACGTTGATTGTAAACATTTGGAGATGGATAAAGGTAAATGGCAGCACATTATGGTGAGTGAATTTACAACATTGAATAATATGTGTGAATGTGGTTGAAAGGGGAAATTTACAGTCGTGTATGTCACTAGAAGAAAAGCTAGAGGATAAAACGGGACTATATTACATAGGGAATCTTGTCCTGGATGATAACTGTGATTAATAGTACAAACATAAGAATTTTATTTTATGAACTAGAACAAATGTATGACATTATTGCAAGGTGTTAAGAATAGAGTGCTACATGGGGAAAAATACATCTAATACAAATCATGGACTACATTTAACAGTAATATTTTAATATTCTTTCATTGGTTGTAAAAAAAAGATACCATATTGCTGTTCAGTGTCAATAATAAGGGGGTAAAAGAGATATAGGGTTTTTCTTTTTGTAGTATTGAAAATGTTCTAAAATTGAATGTGGTGATTAATACATGACTCTAAATTATACTGGAAGCCATGGATTGTACATTTTGGATGGATTATATGATATGTGAATGTATCACAATAAAACTGCTTTAAAAACACATGCATGTTTAATTTTGATAAAAATAAGTAATTAAAAACTGGCAAACTGATAGCATTGTATTAAAACTTGATAACACTAACCATTAGAATTAGCCACCCATACCTTCTAATTTTAACTGCATACTTAGCAAGCATGAGTTTTTTATTAAATTATTTACTTTAATGTCAAATGCGTTAACTTTCGATGAAAATGAAAACTTATGATTACCCACATGAATATTTTATTTATATATATATGTGCATATATATATATATATATGTATATACACATATGAACACTTATGTAACATGACTTACATACCTAAAAATCCATACAGAATCATGTTCTGGGTTTGCATTGAAACAGTTCTTTGTTTTTATTTTTAAGGAAAAGAAATGATTTTCTAAAAATCCCCGCATTTTTAAGTTAGCAAATTATGCCTATTTTCTTGGACTCCAGTGTGAGGGTTTTAATTAATAATAAGACAGCAACATTGCTCTTAAATGCAACTGTAATAAATATAAAATAATTTATTATAGCTCAAATTTATTTTTGTAATGATCTTTTGCTTACAGTTTGGATAGAGATTTGAGATTTTAATTCTGAAGGTCTGAGCAGCAACACATTGTTCTGGAACATATTCTCTTTAATGACCTAACAGAACAAGTAGTTTAGTTAAGTAAACTTCCACTCTGTTCTCTGCCTCAGTGGGCACATTGAGTCTTTTATAGCATATTATGACCAGGTTCACATCCTCCGGGAAGTCATCTGACCTTCCAAAGGCCTGAGAATGAATAGCATCCTGATATAACTAGCTTTCTTTGTTTAGAAGACCAGGAAAATTCTGCAGCAAAAGATTTTTTGCGTTAAAAAAATGCTTTCAAAGTAATGATATATAATGGATGCAGAAAAAATGATGTTTTTATTCAAAATAACTCATTTTATATACATTGTTGAATATTCTACACAAAATGAGGAGAGCTGAAATTTAGGTAATTGTTTTAATGGAGATTGGTAGCAAATGCCAAAGATAAATGAGCTGTGTATTTTTAGAGGCATTAACCTGCCAGAGATTACATACTAGAGGCACATATTTTGGATTTGATTGTTTAAGACACAGGCATCCTTTTGAGAACATTGACAATTCACACTGATTTCCACTCTGCCTGATAAATATGTGCAAAACACTTTCAGTGGTACGCCTTGGGATCAGGGTAAAACAGATAAACCGAACTATTAATACAGACCAAGTCATCATATTTTCTCCTTTCAAGAATGAGTTAGTAGTCATCTTTCAGCTATAAACTGTTATCCTAAGATTTTCACCTAGAAAGTTCTCAAACTATGTTTTCCAATATAATTTATTTTGTAGCAGTGCAATTTAGAGAGAAGAGAATGACATGGACATTTAAAACACTACACAACCTATAATAGGAGTTAATAAAGCTGCTAATTGAATTATCCAATCTGTGTAATAGTTTAAAACAATGATAATTACTTTTATCTCACAAATCTGCAATTTGGTCATGGCTCAATGCAATTGTCTCTGCTTTATTCAACATCAACTGGGACACTTTTGAATCTGGGGTCTGGAATCACTTGAAGGTTCACTCACTCACATGCCTGGCAGTAGATGTTTGGTGTTGGCTAAGACCTTATTTGGTAAAATTGGCCAGAACAACCCTTGTGCTGGTTTGAAAGTATTATGTACCCTAGAGAAGCCATGTTTTAATCCTGATTCAATCCTGTGGAAGCAGCTATTTATTTTAATCCTGATTCAATATTTTAGGTTGGAAATCTTTTGATATGCTTGATTCCACAGTGATGTGACACACCCAATTGTGAATGTGACCTTTTGATTATATGGAGATGTGACTCCACCCATTCCAGGGGGTCTTATTAGTTTACTGGGATCCTTTAAAAGAGGAAACGTTTAGGAGGGAGTCGGAAATGACAGAAAAAACAGAACTGACAGAGAGCCACCAAAAACTTCAGAGCTGACAGAGACAGCAGAGACGCAGATGTTTGGAAATGCTTGGAGCTCCACAGACATTGCTGTGTTCCTTCCTATGAGATGTTAAGCAAGCCAGAACTTGGAGAGAGCCAAGGGAAGCTGAGAGCTGAAAGCCAACCCCAGAGAGGCAAAGTGAGGAACTCTCACAGGAACAAAGGCTAGAAGCAATGGAGTTTAGGAGCAAGGGCCCAGCAGATGCCAGCCACCTGCTTTCCCAGCTGAAAGAGCTGTTCCAGATGCATCAGCCTTTCTTGAGTTAAGTTTTCTTAATTCGGATGCCTTAGTTTGGACATTTTCATAGTCTTAGAACTGTAAATATGTAACTTACTAAGTTCCCCTTTTGAAAAGTCATTCCAGCTCTGGTATTTCACATTCCAGCAGCTTGCAAACTAGAACAGCCCCAAAGGACTATACATGAGGTCCGACCTTTTTCATGGCATGATGGTTGGATTTCAAGAGCAACTGTCCTGACAGAAACACAGATCTAGGCAAAAGCTATATAACTTTTATGATTTAGCCTCAAAAATCACAGAGTATCAATTCTGCCATACTTTATTGGTCAGAACAGTGAGAAACCCCACCCAGATTCAAGGAGAAGGATGTTTGGTAAGAATAGTGTCGGCTACATTCTGAGAGGAGCACCTAGGATGGGTTGCATATGTAGATTGTGTGTGTGTGTGTGTATTTGTGCACATGCACACATATGCAAAGACATCTTTGTTAAATGCAGTCTCCTACACTTGGACTCTTGTTAATTTCTGTGTAAATATAAAATTTTATGGCCTATGGGGACTTCTGGAATTTTTTCCAAAGAGTTAGTCTTACCCCATGAGCTAATTTACTCCCTTTATTGTGGGAAGTTCACCTGCAATCTTCTGCACTCCAAATGCTCTTAGATTTTCTCAGTACCAGTGGAGAGAAGCCCAATTGGAATGGGAAAGGAAACAAAGCATGAGGAAGGGGTGTAGTAAAAAGCCATTGTGTCGGCCAGACCAGCATCCTTTCACAAATACATCTATTTATCTTTGGGAAAATTTTAACCGCCAAGGGGTTTATAATACCTCTTAGATCCTCTGGTGGTCACTGACACAAGCCTGACCAAAAGGAGTAAGCCGTTTCCTTGACCACTGTGATAGATTCAGCAATAAGTTATAACCTATATGCGTTGCTCGAATTTTTGCTCAAACTTTGGTGAAAAAATATAATTTCCATTTGCAGTGACCAAACATATAGGATATAAACTTGTACGTAAGAGTGGTTATTTTAGTTTTCTCTAACTGTGTAACAACAAAAATTTATTATCTAAATCCTGGAGTCCAGAAGTGTGAAATCAGCGTGTCAGCAGGCTATACTCTTTCTGGAAGCTCTGGGGGAAAACATGTTCCATACTAGTTTTCAGTGGCTGTGGGCACTGTCTGTGGAGCTTCCTGGAATGTGGACACATCATTCCAATCTCTGCCCTCACCTTCACATTGTCTTCTCCTCTGTGTCTGTGTCTATCTCTGATTGTGTCTTATAAGGATAGATGTGATTGCATTTAGGGCACACCTGGATAATCGAAGATAAACTCCCTCTCAAGTTACTTAAGTTAATCACCTCATGTCATGCAATGTTATATTCACTTTTTTTCTATGTAAAGTAATATAAACAGGTTCTGGGAATTAGGAAGTGAAAATATCTTTGTGGGGGCATTTATTCTGTCTAGCACAGTCATCTTCTTACTATTGATATAGAAGAATGCAGAAGAAAGAGAAGATAGAGCAGTTATTTTATGAATCATTGAACATTTAGATTCATCCATGGTGGCTTTTCACTAACATGGGAAAATACGTTTTTGTTCATTTATCTGTTTATTGATTCAGGTCAATTGAGTTTCTGTCACTTACAGTCAAGAACTGTGATGAAATAATATGTGAATGTTGAGATAAGAGCTTGGGAAAGGGAAAATAGATATTTCCCTCAGTAGAAGTGGAGTTAACTGCATTTCAGAAACAGCAAAGTAGCAAAATGACAGTTGTAAATTCAGCAATATCAATAACTGCATTAACTCAAATGGGATTGCTACATCCAAAAGGCGGAGGCTGTCAGACTGCATTAAAAATATCTAACTATGTAATGTCTATAATTAAAAGCTTTTCAATTAATTCTTTCTAATTATTTAAAGTGAATGAAATAGGATCAAGAATTAAGTGACTAGAACTTGCCTATTAGTGAGAGATCAACCATTTAGGTTCATTACTCTCTTGACTCAGTAAAGAATCATTAGTCAAGCTCATCAATCATCAAGCCCTGGAAAATGTTATGCTCCTTTTTTTTTGCTTTATTTCTCCTCAAATGAGCTCAACTCTTTGTTTCAAGAACTCTCTTGATTTCTAGAATAGCTGCATAAGGAGCTCAGTATGCTCTCTCCTCCAAATGGCAACAAAACTGGACAAAATGTCAACCAAGAATTCTACTTGCAGCAACACTGTCCTTCAAAAAAAAAATGAAGGTGAAATAAAGACATCCCCAGGTGAACAAAGAGTGAGATAAGTCACTGATGATAGACCTGTCCTAAAAAAATCCTAAGAGAAACGCTTCAGGCTGGAAGGAAAGAAACAAGATAGTAACTTGAACCCACATGAAAAAATAAAGAGGTAAAGGTAATTACAGGAGATAATTGTGGAGATAAATATAGAGCTTCATATAAATGCATTTTCACCTTTCTTCTCTTCACTGATTTAGGTGAAAATTTTATAATCCAATAATCATAAAATTGTATCATTAAATGTATATAAAGATGTGATATATTAGCTCAAATGGGGATTCAGGGAACAGAGCCATACTGGAACAGGAAAATAATGCAAGAAAATAATGTAACTCAAAAATATAGCTTTCTTGAAAAGATATCTAGAAAACATCTCAAAATTGAATATAGTAGAAAAAACAACAAAGGATATAAATTTTAAAATAGAGAATATTTCTTTAACAGAAAAGAGAACAGTAAGAGAATAAATGAGAAATAAGATAAATAAAAAACCAGTAATTCAATTTAATTACATTAAATTTACATGAATTAAAGTTGGTATAAAAAGGCAGAGTTTGTCAGATTGGATTAAAAATATCTAAGCATGATGTTTAAAAGAGACATGCTTCAGACTGAACAGGTAAAAATAGGTTGAAAGTAAAATGATGTAAAAGATACAACATGCAAAGTGCAACCATAAGAAAGCTGGAGGCTATGCTAATATCAGACAAAATAGGCTATAAGACAATAATTGTTACTGGGATAGGACTACAGCAAATAAAAAATTGAATTTGAAGGGTGTACAGATTGTTCAGTGGTAGAATGCTTGTTTTCCATGCAGGAGACCCAGGTTTGATTCCTGGGCCATGCACCCCCCCAAAAAAATTATTGAATTATGCATTAAAATTTTTCCAACAAATAAAACTCCAGATGATTTCACTGATGAGTTCTATCAAACATATGGTGAAAAAAAATGTAACTATAAACTCCCCCAGATTTAGAAATGGAAGAAGTAGTTTCCTACTCTTTCTATGAAGCCAGTTTACTTTCACACCAAAGCCAGTGGTATCACAAGGAAACAAAACTACAGACCAATATCACCTGTGAATATTGATGCATATATTTTATTATTGTTATTATTATTATCATTATTGACACTTCAGTGCATATGAAATTGCATGCCATTGGGGTCTTAATTTGTATTTGTCTAATAATTAATGATGCAGACGTCTTTCCATATGCTGATTGACCAGTCATATGTCATTTTTGGAGAAGTATCTTTTCAAAACTTTTGCCAACTTTCATGTGTCAGACATTAAAAATGTGAAAAGAAAATTACAGAATGAGAAAAGTAGTTACAAATCACATATTTGAAGAGATTAATATCCAGAATATATGCAAAAAAATATGAATAACAATTTAAAAAATTGACCAAGGACTTGAAATATATTTTTCCAAAGAAGATACACAAATGGTCAATAAGCACATGAAAGATGTTTGACGTAATTAACCACCAGGGAAATACATATCAAAACCACAATAAGATATCACTTCACATCCACTCGCAAGGATGGCCATTATCAAAAACAACAAAAGAACAGAATATGACAATGATTGGAGAAGATGTAGAGAAATTAGAACCCTTGTGTGCTGTTGGTAGGAATGTTTAATGGTGCAGCCGCTGTGGAAAACAATATAGTGGTTCCTAAAAAAATTATATGTGGAAGTACTATATGACCTGATAATGCCACTTCTCAGGATATACCAAAAGAAATTTAAAACTAGGAATCAAGTAAATACTTGCACACCAATGTTCAAAGCGACGATATTCACAGTGGCCAAAAGATGGAAACAATCCATGTCCATCAAAGTTTAAATGAATAAATAAAATGTGGTTCATATACACAATGGAATATTATTCTTACTTAAAAAGGATCAATGTTCTGATGCATGCTACAACATGCATAAACCTTGATGTAATGCTGAATAAAATAAGCAAGGTACAAAAGCACAAATACTGTATGATTCCACTTAAGTGAAATGTCTAGCAATGACAAATTTGTAGAGACAGAAAGTAAATGAAAGGATGTCACCAGGGAGCTGTTGCTTGTGGTTATGGAGAATTTTTTTGATTTCAGAAATTTTAAATAAAAAGAAAAAATGCAAAAAGCAGTGAGAATATGGAAAGACAAAATACTTACATGTTGCAGGTGGGAATGAAAAATGGTGCAGTCACTTTGGAAACAGTTCAGCAGTTCCCTCAAAAGTTAAACATAAATTTGCCACATGTCCTAGTAAATCCACTTGTAGGACTCTACTCAGGAGAAATGTAAACATATGTCCACATAAAGACTTTTAATTGAAAACACATATCAGTATTATTCATAATAGCCATAAGGTAGAATAAATTCACATGTCCATCAACTCATGAATAGATTAAAAATGTGCATATTCATGCAGTGGAATAATATTTAGTATTAAAAAAGATTAAAGCATTGGTACATGGAACAATACAAATCTCAAAAACCTTATGTTAAATAAGAGAAGCCAGATGTGAAATCAATATATTGGCACCAAGATAGACATATCAATCAATGGAACTGAATTGAAAGTTCTGAAATAGACCACATATTTATGGTCAATTGAATTTTGACAAGGCTTCCATGTCCACTAAACTAAGACAGAACAGTTTTTTCAATAAATGATGTTGGAAAAACTGTATACCCATATCCAAAAAAATAAAGAGGACCCCTATCTCACACCCCATAGAAAAACTAACTCAAAATGGATCAAAGATCTAAACAAAAAACAAGTACCTCAAAACACCTAGGTGAAAATGTAGGGAAACATCTTCAAAATTTAGTGATAGGCAATAGCTTCTTAGACCTTACACCCAAAGCACAAGCAATGAAAGAAGAAATAAAAAAATAGGGCGTCCTCAAAACTGAATATTTCTATGATGCAAAGGACTTTGTCAAAAGGGTGAAAAGACAGCTGATTCAATGGGAGAAAATATTCGGAAACCATATGTCTGATAAGGGTTTGGTATCCAGTATACAAAGAAATTCTATAACATAAAAATAAAAAGACAAAACAACCCAATTAAAGAATGGTCAAAAGACTTGAACAGACATTTCTCCAGAGAGGGAATACAAATGGCTGAAGAACACCTGAAAAAATGCTTATCTTCATTGGCTATTAGAGAAATGCAAATCAAAACCACGATTAGATAGCTCACACCCTAAAATGGCTGCAAGTGTCAGAGAGGATGTGAAGAGAAAGGAACACTTATTCACTGTTTGTGGGAGAGTAAAATGGTACAGCTGCTGTGGAAGACAGTTTAGTGGTTCCTCAAACAGCTAAGTACAGAGTTGCCTTAAAATCCAGAAATTCTACTACTTGGGATATACTCAGAATATCTGAAATTAGGGATGTGAACACAGATTTGAACACCAATATTCATGGTGGCATTATTCACAATTGCCAAAACATGGAAACAACCCAAGTATCCACCAACCGATGAATGGATAAACAAAGTGTATTATATACATACGATGGAATATTACTCAGCAATAAGAAGTAGTGAAGTTCTGAACAAGTGACAACATAGATGAAACTTGAGGACATTATGTCGGATGAAATAAGGCAGACACAAACGGACAAATATTGTATGATATCACTAATATGGACTAAATATAATATGTAAACTCACAGACATAAAATATAGAATATAGGTTACTAGGGTATAGAATGAGGTTAGAGAATGAGAGTGGCTGCTTAATATGTGCAGAATGTTTATCTAGGTTTGGAAATGGCTAGAGGTGATGGTAGTATGTTATTGGGACAATAATTAACAATTCTGAATGGAATGTGAATGTGATAGAAAGGGAAAGTGTAGAATCATGCATGTCACCAGAAGGAAAGGTGGAAATTAAAAAAGGGAAATGTGTAATGGTGAATGTTGCAATGGATAATGATTGATTAATTTTTAGGATTGGCTGGAAAGGTCAGTTGGGGGTTGACAGATTATGATTGGTAGCAAGGTCTACCTGAAGCTTGCATAAGAGCAATCACCAGAGTAGCCTCTCAACTCTATTTGAACTCTCTTTGCCACTGTACCTTATTAATTAAATTTCTTTTCCCCCTTTTGGCCAGGATGCAATTGTAGATCCCATGGTGCCAGGTCTGGATTCTTCCCTGGGAGCCATCTCCCATATCGCCAGGGAGACTTTCACCTCTGGATTTCATGTCCCATGTATGGGGAGGGCAATGCTTTCACTTGCAGAGTTGGGCTTAGAAAGATTGAAGCTACATCTGAGCAACAACAGAGGTCCTCCAGAAGTAACTCTTACTCATGTCTATAGGTAGTCTAAGCTTCTCTGCTACCTACATAAGCTTCACAAGAGTAAGCCTCATGACCGAGGGCATGGCCTATTGATTTGGGTGTCCCTAAAGTTTGACACAGTATCAGGGAATTCCCTGATGGTGAGGTTTAATGGTTCCATATTCTTTCTCCCCTCCCTCAGAGGACTTTGCCAATATTTTTTGAGTATCTACTTAATATATTCTAGGATATTTCCAGGCATTACAATAATCTATGCAGGATTAAAGGACCGCTTGCTTATTCTGGACTCCCTGTGTTTCAATTGCTCACATAAGCTATACAGATAGTTTGAATCAGATTATGTACTACAGAAAATTTTAGTTCCAGATTAAATAAACTTTTCTTCCTTTGGTTTCAAAGAGTATGCGTAGTTCTAAAATATAGACACTGTCTTCTTTACCCCTGTGTTCTGAATTACTTTAACCCCAACTTGTTTGGCTTTGTTCTTGTCTTTAAATATCAGCTTATATATATATATATGAATATCAGCCTCTCAAAATTCAGAAATAATAATTATCCATCCAGACTTAATGTATCTACTCTAAAAGCTTATGCTCTAGGCCCCTGTTTTCTTATAAGCATTTTCTAAAGGCAACCATACCATTGTTGTTCTTTTGTTTCTGGCTTTCTTTGTCTCACCAAATGTCCTACATGTTCATTCACATCGTTGCACACCTCACAACATTGTTCCTTTTTGTAGCAGCACAACCTTCATTCATAAGTATACACCATCCTTCTCCAAGCTACTTCTCCATCAGTGATCCTTCAGCCACTTGCATTCATCGGGCATCATGTAGAAGGCCCAAAGTCCACAGTTCATCAACATTCTCAATTTTAGATAATTTCATTATTCCCAAGAGAAAGAAAACCAATAAATCCCTACTCCCTCACCAAGTAGGAAATCTAAACCTCCTCTTAACGCTTGTCCCACCCTTCTTTATTTACCTCTGCTGGTGGTGATGGTTTCCTTTTGAACATAGCTCATAGCATGCGATAGCAGTTTTCCCCTGTACACTGAACTTAAACACTCTTTATACAAGAATCATATGTTTGAAATAATTCTCATGACAACTAGCTCATATTTCTAGTGTGGATCAGTGGGACACATAGGTGTATACAACCCCTTTCAATCTTGTTCATCTTCAATATGATAATATTACCTCTAGACCCACTAGAGAATCACCTTCGCTCCTATCTATTCCCTTACATTGGAGTTCAACCTCATTAGCTAATGGTTCACCCATCTCTAGCTTCTGTGTATCTCTAAGTTCCCTATATTCTGTATTATAAGCCTTTGATTATAATTTTATGCCTGTTATAAATGTGGAATCACAGTATCTATCCTTTTATGTCTGGCTAATTTCACTCAGCATTATGTCCTCAAGGCTCACCCATTTTGTCATGTGCTTTGGGATAGCATTTTGTCTTACTGCTGCATAATATTACATTGAATGTATATACCACATTATGTTGATCCACTCATCTGTTGATGGGCATTTGGTTTATTTCCATCTTTTGACCATTGCGAATAATGGTGCTATGAACATTGGTGTGCAAATGTCTGTTTGTGTCATTGCTTTCAGCTCTTCTGGGTATATACCAAGTAGTGGTATATTGTTGGGTCTTAGGGCAACTTGATATTTAGTTTCCTAAGGAGCCACCAAACAGTCTTCCAAATGACTACATCATTATACATTCTCACCAGCAGTGCATAAGTGTCCCAGTTTCTCCATGTCCTCTCCAATATTCATAGTTTCCTGTTTGTTTAATAGCAGCCATTCTTATAGGTGTGAGGTAGTATCTAATTGTAGTCTTGATCTGCATTTCCTTTATGGTTAATGAAAATGAGCATCTCTTCCTGCGCTTTTGAGCTATCTTTGTTTGCCCTTCAGAAAAATGCCTAATCATACCTTTAGCCCATTTTATAAGTGGGTTGTTTGTTCCTTTGTTGTTGAGTTGTATGATTTCTTTGTATATATAGGAAATTCAACCTTTGTCTGATATGTGATTTCCAAATATTTTCCCCTATTGAGTTGGCTGCCTCTTCACCTTTTTGACAAAGGCTTTTGAGGTGCAGAAGCATTTGATTTTGAAGAGTTTCTATCTATCTATTTTAAATTTTCTTGCTTGTGCTTTCGGTTTAGGAAGTTTAGGAAGCTACCTACTATTACTAGGTCTTGAAGATGTTTCCCTAAATTTTCTTCTAGAAGCTTTATGGTACTAGCTCTTATATTTAGGTGTTTGATCCACTTTGAGTTAGTTTTTACATAGGGTATAAGACAGTGGTCCTCTTTCATTCTCTTGGCTACTGATATCCACTTCTTCCATGCCCAACTGTTGAAAGACTATTTTGTCCCAACTCAGAGGATTTGGGGGCCTTATCAAAAATCAGTTGACCATAGATTTACTGGTCTATTTGGTCAATGCTTCTGTCTTCTATACCATTGGTCAATGCTTCTGTCTTTGTGCCAGTACCATGCTGTTTTTGACCACTGTGGCTTTATGATAGGTTTTAAAGTCAGGGAGTGTTAATCCTCCCTCTTTGTTCTCCTTTTCTTAGGATGCTTTGAACTATTCGGGGCCTCTTTCCCTTCCAGATGAATTTGGTAAGTAGCTTTCCCAAATCTTCAATGTAGGTTGTTGGAATTTTTATTGGTACTATGTTGATCCTGTTGTTCAATTTGGGGAGAATTGATATCTTAACTATATTTATCCTTCATATCCATGAGCAGGGAATGTCTTTCCAACTATTTAGATCTTCTTTAATTTCTTTTA
Source organism: Myrmecophaga tridactyla (assembly GCA_004026745.1). Lineage (NCBI taxonomy): Eukaryota > Metazoa > Chordata > Mammalia > Pilosa > Myrmecophagidae > Myrmecophaga > Myrmecophaga tridactyla. The sequence goes on along the minus strand of PVIY010014133.1, from coordinate 13,782 downwards.
GCAACATCATGTAGTTTTCTGTCTCCAAGTCCTCTATGTCCCTAGTTAAGTTCATCCTTAAGTATTTGATTCTTTTAGTTGCTATTTGAATGGAATTTGTTACATAACTGACTCCTCAGCTAGGTCATTGCTTGTGTATAGCAATGATTTTGCACATTAATTTTACATCCTGCAACCTTGCTGATTTTCTTGATTAGCTTGACTTTGCTATAGATTTCTCAGGATCTTTCAAGTATAGTATCATATCATCTGCAAATAATGAGAGTTTTACTTCTTCCTTTCCAATTTGGATGCCTTTTATTTCTTTGTCCTGACTGATTGTTTTAGTTAGAACTTCTAGCACAATGTTGAATAACACTGGTGACAGTGGGCATCCTTGTCTTGTACATTATCTTTGGGGGAAAGGTTTCAGTCTCTCTCCATTGAGTACAATGCTGGCTATCAGTTTTTCATACATTCCCTTTATCATATTGAGGTAGTTACCTTTGATTCCTGTCTTTTGGAGTGTTTTTATCAGAAAAGGATGCTTAATTTTGTCAAATGCTTTTTCAACATCAATTGAGATGATCATGTGATTTTTCCTTTTCGATTTCTTAATGTGCTGTATTACATTAATAGATTTTCTTGTGTTGAACCATCCTTGCATTCCTGGTATAAACCCAATTTGGTCCTGGTGTATACTTCTCTTTATGTGCTGTTGGATTCAATTTGCTAATATTTTATTCAGAATTTTGCATCTATGTTCATTAGAGAGATTGGCCTGTAGCTTTTCTTTCTTATAGCATCTTTACTTGGTTTGGATATTAAATGATACTAGCTTCATAAAATGAGTTAGAGTTCCTTTTTCCTCAATTCTTTTTTTTTTTTGGAAAAATTTGAGCAAGATTGGTGTTAGTTCTTTTTGGAGCATTTAATAAAATTCCACTCTTAAGCCATCTGGCCCTGTGCTTTTCTTTGTAGGAAGATTTTTTATTACTGGTTGCATCTCTACTTCTGATTGGTTTGTTGAGATCTTCTATTTCTTCCTGTGGCACTGTGGCTTGCTTGTGTGTCTCCAGGAATTCGTCCATTTCATCTAAGTTGTCTAGTTTGTTGGCATACAGTTCTTCATAGTATCCTCTCATGATTTATTTTATTTCTTCGGGGTCTATGGTAACACACTTCTTCTCACTTCTGATTTTGTTTATCTTCATCCTCTTTCTTTTTTTTCTTTTTTGGTCTTGTTAGTGGCCCATTAATTTTATAGATTTTCTCAAAGAAATAACTTTTGGTTTTATTGATTCTTTCTATTGTTCTTTTGTTCTCCCAGCCATTTGTCTCTGCTTTAATCTTTGTTATTTCTCTTCTCCTATTTGTTTTGAGGTTAGTTTGCTGTTCTTTCACAAATTTCTCCAGGTTTGCTGTTAGTCTTCAATTTTTGCTCTTTCGTGTTTTTTAATATAGGCATTTAGGGCAATAAATTTACCTCTCAGCACAGCTTTTGCCACATCCCATAAGTTCTGATAAGTTGTATTCTCATTTTCATTCATCTCCAGATAGCTACTGATTTCTCTAGCAATTTCTTCTTTGGCCCACTGGTTATTTAAAAGTGTGTTATTTAATCTCCATATATTTGTGAATGTTCTCACTCTTTGGTAGGTATTGAGATCCAGCTTCATCCTATTGTGCTCAGAGAAAGTGTTTTGAATAACTTCCATATTTTTAAATTTATAAAGGCCAGTTTTGTGCCCCAGCATATGATCTATCCTGGAGAATATTCCATGGACACTAGAGACGAATGTTTCACCCTATACTTTGGGGTGCAATGCCCTATGTATGACTGTTAGGTCTAATTCATTTATCAGGTTATTAACTTCTCTATTTCCTTGTTGATCTTCTCTCTGGTTGTTCTATCTATAGAGGAAAGTGGTGTATTGAAGTCTCTACTATTATTGTTGAAACATGTATTGCACCTTTCAGTTTTGCCAGTGTCTATCTCATGTACTTTGGAGCTGCTTGATTGGGAGCATAAGCATGTATGATTGTTATATCTTCTTGTGAATTGACCCTTTAATTAGCATATAGTGTCCTTCTTTGTTTTGTATGATGTCTTTACATTTAAAGTCTATTTTGTCCTATTAATATAGGACTATATATACTAATTATAGCTACTGCTTTCTTTTGATTTCAATTTGCTTAAAAAATCTTTTTCCATCCTTTCACTTTCAATCTATTTGTATCCTTGTGTCTAAGATGAGTCTCTTTTAGCAGTATATAGCTGGATTTTGTTTCTTAATCAATTCTGCTAATCTGTATCTTTTTATTGGTATGTTTAGTCTGTTAACATTCAAAGTCTTTACTGAAAAGGCATTTCTTGATTCTACCATCTTATCTTTTTTATTTTATTTGTCAGTTCTATGTATTCTTTTCCTTCTTCCTCTTTGTATTATTCAAATTACCCTTAGTGGTACTCTTCAATTCTGTGCCTTCCTCCAGATATCCCTCTCCTGTCTTTTTTTTTTTTAGCCAGCAGAACTCCTTTTAGTATTTCTTGGAGGCCTGTTTCTTGTTGACTTCTTTCAGGGCTTCTTTGGGAAAATTTTAATCTAGCCCTCAATTTTGTAGGACAATTTGGCTGGGTATAGAATTCTTGGCTGAAAGTCTGTCTCTTTCAGGATATTGTACCATTGTCTTCTCATCTCAAGGGTGTTAGCTGAGTAGCCTGAATGCAATCTTATTTGATTTCTCTTGTATGTAGAAGATTGTTTTTCTCTTGCTGCTTTCAGGATTTTCTTCATCTCTTCAACATTTGACAGACTGATTAGCATGTGCCTTGGGGAAGGCCTATTTGGATTTATTCTGTTTGGAGTTCTTTAGGCTTCTTTGACTTGTATATTTGTGTCCTTTATGAGGGTTGGGACATTTTCCCCCATTACATCCTTGACTACTCTTCCTGGTCCTTTACCCCTCTCTTCTCCTTCGGGGACACCAGTTATTCTTATAGTTGTGTGCTTTGTTTTGTTGGGCTGCACTCAAGGTGGGGGTGTGGGACAGGTATGTGCACTGGGGTCTGGTGAGAGTGGGGTGCCTGGAGCTCTGGGAATGGGAGCAGATGCTGGGGTTCAGGAATGTGAGGTGTGGGGTTAGTCACTATTCATGGGGCTGCAATGGTGAGGGTAGCTCACTGGAGAAATACCCCTGGCTTACTTCCTAGTCCCGGGCTCCCATCTGTTCACTCCCTAGGCTCTGCATGCCTCCACACCAGGCTCTCAGTTCCTTGGCCTCTGCAATCAGAGCTGCTGCATGTGGTGCAGAAGGCTCTCTCAGGTCAGCCACACTCCTGAATTGCCACTTTAGTCACCCTCCTGTCCGTTCTCTGATTTTTCCATAGAGGAGGGCTAAGCTGGAGCTGTTCTTTTTGGCCATCTTCCTGAAATATTAACAAAATGAATTTTGTTACAATGTTTTTTTTAAAATGTTTTCTATTGTGAAATATAACATAAATACAAAAAAAGCAGTAAACTTCAGAGTACATTTTAAGAATAGTTATGAAACAGATTTCAAAATTTGTTATGGATTACAGTTTCAAAATTTGGGGGATTTCCTTCTAGCTGCTCCAAGACACTGCAGACTAAAACAAATATCAATTTAATGACTCAGCAGTCATACTCATATATCCTATCTTCTCTATTATAACCCCTCCTTCTCCTTTGATTCTTCTCCCAATCTTTAAAGATATTGAAGGTGTGCTCATTCTATTTGTTTCATGCTGAAAAGGGCTGTTGATAATACTGGATGGGGGATGGAACTAATTTATGTTCTTAGAGAGGTTGACCCCTCTGGGTTTCAGGACTTATCCAACCTAGGAACCCATCTGGAGGTTGTAGATTCCCTTAGCACATGCAACTTTTGTGGACTCTCAGAAAGAGCCCTGGGTTTTCTTTAGGCTTAAGAGAAGGATATTGTTTGGGGTTGGGCAAACCATGGCAATTAGCAGTATCTAATTGAAGCTGGTATAAGAGTAGCCTCCAGAATAGCCTCTCAACTCTATTTAAACTCTCTTAGGCACTGATACCTTATTTTATTGCATTTCTTTCCCCCCTTTCTGTCTGGAAGGGATTGCCAATCCCTCACTGCCAGGGTAAATCAATGTCCTTTGGTGAGCCAAGAGCAAGACTTTATGCCAATAAGGAAAGAAGATGTAACATTTCATAATATCGTTTCCCTTCTCTACTTGTTCAGAACCACCTACATATCTATGTTCAAATAATACATTTTGTGTCTGTGTACTTTCAATGCAATGGCGTTTTATGTCACTATGGAAACATTTTGGAATAAAACATGTTAAAGCATTTTTACCATCATTTTGTCATTAAAATGGTTATACAATATTACTGTCTAGTTTATGGTGAATTTCGGGGATTCCTTTTTGTTTTTTTAAATCTATTTAAGGGATCATTAGTCCTCCCTCATCTTGTAAGTGAATTCAGTTCTCTTTCACCTGCAGTCTTCCTAACACATGCGTGAATATGGCACTTCAATATGCCAGGCATTAGAGAAGAGAATGGCATGCCATTTTGAGATGAGATGCAAAAGTAGTCAACATAAGATGATTGAGGATTTCTATGCTGAAGGAGAGAAGAGGGAAAATGGGGGACTTTTGGAAAGCAAACAAGAGATTGGGGGAGAGAATGGGGTCAAGGGGAGAATATCTAGAGTTCCTTGAAGGATCCTCAGGTAGCTTGGATTATCAAGAAAGGACAAGTAGCCGATAACAGTGGAGAAATCTACCAGCTAGAAAAGGCACCAGAAAGTGATATGTCGGTCATGTCAACCAATTCTTACCAACAAGAGTTAAGAGTTAAAAAATCATGAAACAATTGTATTTAAAAAAAACAACAAAATATGTATGTGTATTATGTAAGAAGTTTAAAATAAGTGTATTTGTATTCCAAATTATATTTGCTCCTATAAACTTTTTTTAAAAAAAACTTGGGTTTGGAAACTCAGAGAAGTCTTGTAGTGTTAAGAGAAAATTTTTTCTTTTCCCTCCCTATAGTTAAGTGCTCTGGCAGGCTGGATGATGACCAGCCACCCACTCAAGGGTAATCTCCTTTACTTAAAGCCAAATGATTGTAGATGACAGTCACATCTACAAAACACTTCCACAGCAACATGGAGGACAACATTTGACCAAACACTTGGATACATAACCCAGCCAAGTTGACACAAAAAATTAACCATCCCAATAACTTCAGGCAAAGTTATTCTGAGGCCAGGATGAAATGAGACAGTGCAAAGCCATTTCCTAATTTGTCTAAGCACAGACAAGGACAAGGTCACTATGTCACCCACAAATTACCAAGCATTTCCCTCTCCAAGAAAATACGAGTAAGTGCTACTTCCTAATCAATTTACACAGCTAGCCTCACATGAGATGTATTGAGATAGCCAATCATATACCTGTACCTGATTTCTGAAAACATACTTCTAGAGCATATCCCTGCTTTCTCAGACCCTCATCTGATTTACCCAGTCAATGCCAATATCCTATAACCCCTCTTATTGAGACATTCCATGGTCTTCATATGATATAATTCTCCCTCCCTGTAATGAATTATAAACACAAATTGTTTAACTACAGGTATGTTCCTGGTGATCTCAGGCTGGAGAAAATTTTTCTATGATGTTTTGATTATCATGAATGTACTGTAGATCTTTTCATTTACTTGCCTGTTTTACTTTCTTCAGAAACCTTTGGAAGCTAATCTTGGAAAAAGGGGATTGTAAAGAGAGAGAGTTAATTTGTCATCAGGGTAACATTGAATGACAACAGGGCAATTCTCCAGATACAGGTTTACCTTTACCAATAAGTTGTGATATAATTATTCATCTCTGGCCACTGCATGGCTTTGTTATCATAACTTTGGAATGTTACATAAAACAACTGATTGACATTCTAACTATAGTTTTTAAAAGAAGCTCATTGTCAACCATATCAAGGTCAAAAAGTCACTGATCCTCTTGGCAGAAATTTGCAAACATTTTAAGGCACAACACACCTACTAGGTCAATATTTAAATTATCTTGGTCTTCACATTCAATGGCATTCATCCTGAGAACATTCTCAAAAGCTGATATGAATACATTTATAGCAGAAGTGGAAGCATTATTTTTTTTTCCAAGTTTTTATTTAGTTCTATCATGTTTTATGGTGTGAAAGTCCTGTTCTCCAGCACCTAGCTAGGCACTTAAGTGGTGGCAAATATGTTTATTCAGAGTAACTTTGTCTTCTCATACAGGCATGCAATTTGCTTAATCTTTGATGGTAATGGGTCATATATCTTAAAGGATGAGGTAAGAAATAGGGATGAGATGAATCCTAGGAATAAAGGTTTCCTGGAGTAAAAGAATAGGGTGAGAATGCCTGTGCTGCATGTGGCTTAGTAATTTTTAAAGTAAGGTGAGATTTCATGGTTTGCTTTCTAGATACTATTAAACTATTTGGCTGTTCTGAAAAGATCTACATCTGACATCGGGTACATAGTCTAGACAACATAAGCGTCTTACTAAGAAGAAACAAAGATAACCCTCTGAGGAATTGAGTTTTATTTTTAACCAGATTTTTCGGAGAACCATACAGGAACTTTTTGACATTTTCTGGAAACAAAGTCTAGTCTGTGGTGTGTCTATTCTGTTTTGTTTTATTCTTAGTGATCCTGAGACTTTGATATGCACAGTCCCGCAGATTCAATCAATCGAGGCTACTTCAAAGGCTTGGCCTCTCAGTGTGAGGTGTTTAAAGAGCAGGAGGGCTGGAGCCAGTGCCTCTAATTCTAATTCCCCACTTGCCACTAATTATAGGACTTTGCACATTCTTTCAGCTTCTTCTGCTTCTTAGTTCTTTCCAGCATTAATATAAGGAGGTTAAACTACCACATGAATTTGAGACTGGCACTAGGCCTTTGTAAATTCAACTCCCTCTTATGATTTAAAGGGAAAGAAAAGCCGAGTTGAAAAAACAAAAGGAAGCACACAAATAAGAAAGGCATAAAGGCACAAAGTAAGAGTCAAGAACAAAGACAACTTGATGATGATTGGACTTGTTAAATAATTTGTGTTGGCAGTTCGTAGGCATTTGAATTGATAATAGCTAGATAATACTGAAATGTACTCAGTTGGTTGTACATGGAAATGTGTACAATCACAGACAATTCACAGCTTCAAATCTGTAAAGATATGAAAGCTGCTTATATTTTATCTCTCGTTGGGTTTTCTTTTGAAAAGTCAATATACATTTTGTATGTTATTGAGTAAAAGTGACTACCGTGAAATCTTAAATCTCAAAAATTTCACTATAGAAGCACCGTCTTAGAAATATGTACATAAAGTTGTTAAAGTATATCAAGCATAACTTTCTCTAGAGGTCTTTAACAGATTTTACCTTTCCCATGTGAAATTTTTTTCATGACATAAAAGTATACTCACTTCTCAAATAAAAACTTAAAATGCAAATTCATATAGAAAATAAGTGAGGTTACCTTTCATTCTTTTAACTCAACTGGCACTTATTTTACCGTTTTACCTCATCGTGTAAATTCTTCATAGAAGACAAATATATTTATTCCATGCTAATTAAGAGAAAAAATGTTTATTAGCTCAATTTTGATATCTGATGTTTTCAGAGCTTAAAGTTTAAGCAGCAATGCTATATATTCAGGGCCTTCAACTTGATCAGTTATAACCATATAAACATTTTCACTATTTAATTTTGACATGACAAATTATCTTTGAAAAATAATTTTTAAAGTCTTTTAAATTTCTTTTATTCAATGTGCCTTTTATTAGGTTGAGTCTCACTTTTCATTCATTTCAACTTAAATTTTCTCATATTATGAGTGTACTTGTAAATCATTGTTTTGGGTATACCCTGATTTGGTCTATGTTGAAAAGTTATTGTGTCAATCAAGTTAGAAAATGCTTGATAATTAACTTCAGATAGATGTGGACCCAAAAGGTGTTCAAAGCATAATCTTTCCTTTCTTCTTACCTCTTTAAAATTAAAATAATTGTGAGAACATAACTTTTGGCTAGACTAAAGAGGAGCAAATGGACAAAACAATCCCTTCTGGTAAAAAAAAGAATTAAAATAAAGCATTCCAAAGTGAAATGATTCTGTGATTTAAGTTGCATAAATTATTTTAGATATTTAAATCCAATCTGGTGCCATGATTGATTGGAATACAAGCATGATCCAGATTTACGAAAACTCCACATCACCCAGAATTCCAGAAGGTCTTGGATTTCAATTTTTCTCTAACTCAGTTATGTTCATAGTCACATTGAACCTTTTCATATCAATCATATTTACATCCTCCAAAATCTTATCCTAACTGACCTTCTTTCTTAGTGATTTTATTCACTCTTTTAGACAATAAATCCAAAAAAATCCATGACCCACTGCATTTAATATTTCCAATCTTTTTACCCTACGACCTTTTCTCAGTCTATCAGGCACATGATTTTGCATCCATAATCCATCATTATAATCACTCCTTGCCTGTACTCCCAATTCTCTTACTCTCTCCTACACCAGTTGTTATAGCTTGTCAAAAAAACAGCCAGGTAAAATTTGACTGTCTTCATGCTTCTTGCTGCACCTGAGCAAATAAACATGGCTAGAGAAAACCACAGAACCATGCTTACTGGTTTCACTTTAAGTTCATGTTTCCAAACCTCAAGGGAGCCCTTAATGCTTTGTGGCAATCACAGCACATTTCCCTGATCCACTTATGGTCCCTCCTTCCAGGACACTTAGTTCCATCTTTTTTCAAGCTTCAAATAGCTGTTCCTTCATCCTTACCCTTAGCTGAAAACCCCCCTTTTTTTTATTTCAGTGAGAAAATAAAGGTATTCAGAAGAATGAGTTTTATATTCTCCCACCAACTCTCTCTCAACACACACACACACACATGCACACACAAATATTTTCTCTCTTTTTCATCCTATTACAATGCAGTGGTCCTCAAACTTTAGTGTCTTTCGGGATTACCTGTAGAGCTTCTTAAAATACTGATTCCTGGGCCTCACCAACCAAATTTGGGAGTCAGTAAATCTAAAGTGCAGCTAGAAAATGTGTATTTCTAACAACTTCCCAGGGATGCTGATACAGCTTGTCCACGGCCTCTACTAAAACCCACTATTTTGTGGGATACTCAAGAAATTTATACTTAAATCAATTCTCTTTTCTTTCTGAATCATCAAAATTCCCTCTCTACTCTATCACTTCTGTGCTCAGCATATGTAAGCTATCATATATGCTACTTAAAAAAAGTACCTTGACCTTACATTTTCCTCTCACAGTGCTATTTCTCTACTTTCATTTTCATGCAAAACAATAGCTATAAATATTATTTGCCTCTACACTCCTTCTATTTTTTCTTTATTGCAATGTAGTCAGGCTTGAATCCTCACCACTCCACTAAATCTCTTCTTGCCAAGTCATCAGTGATCTGTTAAAATAATTTTCATTCCTCACCTTGCTTGTCTTAGTATCTGCATTCGATTTAGTTAATCAACCCCTCTTCTGCCTTTCAGAACAACTACTCTGACGAGTTCTTTTCCTCCAAGGCCAATTGCTCTGTCTCCTTTGCTGGATGCTTTCTATTATCTTGACTGTAAATACTATAGACCCCTAAGAACCAGTACTTTAGGTCATCTTTGTTTTCCATGTCTTTTATCACTGCCTAGGTGAGTTCATTCAATTCCATGGCTTTAAAATTTATCTAGATTAGTGCTATTCAATGCAACTTTTTGTGATGATGAAGTGCTCTATATATTGCTGCCCAGTACTTAATAGGACATTGTTAAAAATTTCTACACTCCCTACTCCAATCTTTTTCCTCTTATGGTTTGTCCCCTTCATGGTAAATAATAACTACATTCTTACAGTTGCTCAGGCCAAAACCCTTGTAGTCACTCCTGTCTTCTCTCTTTCTCTCCCACTCTACAAGCAATCCATCAGCTCTCTCTTCAGAATATAGCCAGAAATTTTCCTGTCTCCTTTGAAATTATATGCAGAATCTGTAGACATGTCATCATCTCTATTGATACCCTGGACAGAGCCATTGAGATCTCTCTCCAGGATCATTTCAGTAATTTCAACACTGTTATCCTTGCTTTCGCTCTTGCTGCCATAGAGTCCATTATTGTCATAGCTTTCTGTGGTCCTTTTAAGGCATATTTAAAATCATGACCCTCTTTGGTTTAATTCTCTAATTTCCTAATATATCATTCAAAATACCGTCCAAAGTTCTTAGTCAAGTTCTAAAATTACTGATTATTTTCCTTAACTACCACTTTGACCTCATTTTGCCACACTCTTCCTTTTTGTCTTTGCTCCAATCTTACTTATTACCTTGAGTTTGCTTAAATATACCACACACACACTTACGCAGGACCTTTGAACTTATTGTTTTTCAGCCTTATACATTCTTTTCCCTCATGGTTCACTCATTCACCTCATTCAGGCGTCAGCTCAAATGTAATCTCTGAGAGGGCTCCTCTGCTCACTCTATCTAAACTAGAATGACTTCAACAGCCCCATCTTCCCATCACATACACACACAATACCTCTTAATCCATGTACCGTACATAGTATTTCTTCATCACACTTACCATCCTCTGACAGATTATATGTGAGTCCAAAGACTTTGCATTGTTGTATTCCCAGTGCCTAGAAGAAGATCTAAATGGAAAAAGGACAATCTCAAGACTGGAATTAGTGGCAAATGTATAATTCTGCACCCACCTACCACTACTATCACCGCATATGTGCACACATACGGTGTCTTCTCTAATCCATCATGCCATGAATTTATCCTGAGGCCTTAGCTATTTCCCATTTACAGTGCTGGGAAGAGGACTCTTATTTATCTTTCTGCTCCAGTCTGGCTTTCTGCAATCTACACTCTTCACAATTGCCTGAGCAATCAATCTAAGAAGTAAATCAGATCTTGACATTACATATTTAGACTAATCCAAGGATTACTGTAACCTGTAGGACCCATTCCTTATACTATCATATTCTCAAAAAGCCACCATGATCTTGTGTACAGGATACAAGATGTGTACACTTGTATCCTGTACAGTGTACAGGATATTAAATGCTGTACACTTCATTTCAGCTGTACCAAATCAGAGTTTTTGGGTGGCTCATCTATGTTTTTCCTCACCTTTGTGCCTTTTCCCTTAACCACTGCACCTGCTATGAATACTCTTCCTTGCTGCCTGTTTTAGTTTGCTAGCTGCCAGAATGCAATATACCAGAAACAGAATGGCTTTTAAAGGGGAAGATTTAATAAGTTGCTATTTTACAGTTCTAAGGCCAAGAAAATGTCCCAATTAAAACAAGTCTATAAAAATGTCCAATTTAAGACATCCAGGGAAAGATACCTTGGTTCAAGAAGGCCGACGATATTCAACATTTCTCTCTCAGCTGGAAGGGCACGTGGCGAACATGGCAGCATCTGCTGGCTTTCACGTGGCTCTGCCAAAAAGGGACTCTCTCCAAAATGTTTCCTCTTTTGAAGGATTCCAGCAAGCAACCCCACCTTCAGTGGGTGGAGACAAACCTCCATAGAAATCATCTAATCAAAAGTTACCACCCACAATTAGGTGGGTCATATCTTCATGGAAACAATCAAAATGCTCCCACCCAGCAATATTGAATGAGGATCAAAGGGTATGGCTTTTCTGGGGTCCACCACAGATTCAGACCAGGACACTGCCCCACCTGAAAAATTCCCATTGTTCACAAAAGACCATTACAATGCATGTTCTCAAGGGTCATCCCTATTCTCCACCCCCATTGAGTGGTCCGCCCTCTGTCATGCCACTGCTATGTCCTGGAATCATGCTTGTGCCAGGATCCAATTGTGGAACAATAAGTGACTTGTGGACTTTTATTTTTTCTCTTAAAATCTTAAATCCCTGCTATTGATTTTTTTTATTCCATTGATCTAACCTTACTTCAAATTGAGCCTTGACCTCTACTGTTACTATAAAAGAGGCTATAATAAAGTTTTGGCATAAACAAACAATACGGTTAGATGTATTATTGCCTATAATGTCCCTAACCTTCTTTCCAGAGAAAGAATTTTCCAACTGTTTCAAGGATAGGAAAACAGTTTATGTATATATCTTATGGAACTCAATGTAATCTCACTTAATGGCAAAACACATAATTTTCATCAATTTCAACCTATTTTTTAGTCATTAGGATATAATGTTTATTTCACTTCTTTCAAAACCCACCCAAGGATCAGTGCTACAAGTTTCCTTTCCTTACACTGATTGTCTCTTTGAACCCCATATCTTCTTAATTCATGTGACACTTAATTCATGCGACACTGAAAATTGTTCATTGAAAATATCTCTACAGGACTGTTCAAATAGGGCATGGAAAGGACATGCAGACTGCTAGCAAAGGGAGACCCACACCCCACAAGGACAAGATGAACAATTGATAGGTATCCTCAACCATGAGGAACTGTGTCACCATCTTGATAGTGGGGAATGCTGAAGACGCTGGTGAAGATTTCACAGCTAAGATCTCACAAAGGGTGTCTTATATTAAATTTATTGTAATTTTTTTTTCAAACCTGCATGCTAGACTGCATGCTCCTGGAAGACAGGATTGTGTTTCGGTAGTTTCTCTAGACTAAGAAAAATAGCTTACCTGGAACATAATACCTGCTCAGTAAATGGTTTTGAAAGCAAAACGAACAAACCAGGGTGTGGATAAAAATAATTCTTTATTGTTAACCACTGCACATTAATCAGAGCAATGGAATGGCAGAGAGTTCTTTGTAAGTTATGTTGCACAGCCAGATGGTCCGAAAGAGATGTTGCTGTCATATAAATAGCATCTTCAAATAAAGTAAGCTATATTACTATAAATCCTTGTTGAGCTGAAAGAATTTAGTGTGTTACTAAGATTCTTTTAAAAATATTTAGTAAATCGAAACTATTACAGTAATCACGACAAAGTCCAAAAGTGTTTTCTTTTAGTAGTTTCATGTAGATCTCCACTTCCTGGCTGTATTAGTTCTCCAGTTAATATACCTGCAATCATTTCCATGAGAATGGTGGAAAGGAGGAGAAGCATTTATCCTATATAGAGTACATACGGTTCCAAATACTCCAGCTAACCTGGGATACTTGCGACAGCTGAAATTTTTATGCAACTCTTATACTTAGAGCAGTACTTAAGAACAATAAAAGGTTTCATTTCATAGAACATTGCATTAAATTGCAGCAATAACAGAAAAGGTATGTCTGTTTCTAGTGTGCAGACTTAAAAGAATATTCTCCAATGTATTATTGATTATACAAATGCCCCCTTAGAATGGCGACTTTTCACTACCTAATCAATTAATAAAACAGATATTTATCAAATTATTGTGTGTGCCCAACACTGTCAAAAGTGCTGGGATATAGTTGTGTATATAAGACAAAACTCCTCTCCCATTGAAGGACTGAGGAGCGATGAGGAGAAGGAGAGAAAGACATTAAGCAGGTAGAAAAATAACTACGATAACTTCGTAGGGTGATATGGCATAAAGCCAACAAAAAGGAGTGCTGAGAAAGTGGCTGGCTTTTTTTCCTGCTTTTTTTTTTCAGAGGAAGATACTTTCTACCTGAAAAGTAAAAAAGAGCCAGCAAGCACCCAATGCCTTCAATATATTTTGCTACCTTTCATAAGGTAGTGAATTAAAATAAAATAGGACATTTTCACATTTT
>PVIY010014132.1:0-57320 GCA_004026745.1 Myrmecophaga tridactyla | reverse complement strand
AGGTGAACTTGGACAATCTGTCTCCCCACTGGTCTCCGGAGCCCATGAAGGGTTTTGGTGTGTGTCTAAAATTCCACAGCCCCGCCTCCCTCCGCTTAAAGGGACAGGCTAGAAGCAGAGGTGACAGAGCTGGCGAGCCCTTACCATCCAGATTCTAAGGCGCAAGGCTCAGTCCCCAGGCTGTTCCCACTTAACACCCAAACAGGGCGGGCAGGCGGGTGGGGAATGCAGAGCCCTGGGCCCAGCCTGGGTTTGAGATGGTTTCCGAAGCCCTGGGTCTCCCCTTCTTCCTCGCTGCGGTGAACGCAGAAGTCCTAGAAAACGTCTTGAATTATGAATGGTTTAGGTAGGAAAGGGATGTGTCTCTTTTAATTATTTTACCAATGCCCAGTTGGGCTGTTATTGAATTTAAAAATATCATCTTACCGAGAGCCCTTACCTACACACGCGCACACACGCAATAAATGTTCTAAATGTTCTATTTAACTTTGGGGGGGCCTCCCCAGCCCCAAGCTTCAAGCACCCAGAACGTGATCTACTGCCTCAGGCCAAACTGGGTATCCGGATAGACCAATGGTTTAGAAATACGGCATAAAATTCCGCTTACTATATGACTGCATCACACGCTGTGTGGTTCCAACTAGGTGATACACCTAGAAAAGGCTAAACTAGAGAGGCAATAAAAAGATCAGGGCCGCCCGCCATCCAGGGGGAGCAGAGACGGGAGGGACAGGTAGAGCACAAGGCATTTTTTAGAGACACTGAAATGAAGCTACTGTAATGGTGTCTATATGACATTATGCACTGTTAAAACCCGTACAATTGCACAACACAAAGCATGACCCCTAAGGTAAGCTAGGAACATCAGTTAATAATAATGAATCCATATTGGTTCATCAATTGTAACAAATGTCCCCCTCTAATGCAAGATGTCAAAAATAGGGGAAACCGGCAGGGGGCGAGGAGTGTAGAGAGGGGCTGTGTGGGGTCTTACGGTGCTTTCTGCACAATTGTTGTGTTTTTTTTTAATTTGAAACTGCTCTAAAAAAATAAAGTCCATTAAAAATATTTTTAAATTCAGCTTACTAATTTTATACCTTCACTTACCTAGTTTGGCTTAAGTTTATAACTAATCAGATAACAGGCAAACAAAAGGAGCTTTAAGACACGCTAACCAAGAAAAGTGGAGACGGGAGAAATCACAGCCTCAAGAAGAATTACAGGCTTCTGAGGCATCGTGACTGTCCTACATCAGTGTACTAACTTCACAGAAATGACAATATTAAGTCTTCCAGGAAAAACAAGAAGTTAAATTATGTTCACTACACAGTACTCTATTTAGGGCAGCAAAAAAATTATGTATTTTGCAATGATTTCTGACTGAAAACGTGGAGGGATTTTTTTTTTCCTTCTAACAATGTCAGCACTTGATGCATTTAATATTCTTAGTAAATACACTATCTGAAAGCAGTTAATGAAGGAGTATGCAGAATTAAATATTTAAATCGTAGCTAGAGAAATATGGAAGTAAGAACAAAAGTGAATATCATTGAGGAACTCTTAAGATTACAGTTCTGCATTCTCTTCGTGGAAAACAAGATGAAGGAAAGAAAGAAAGAAATTTTTATTTTCGGATCTATTGGCCAGAGGTCCGGTTGTTATAAAATCCCCAGGCTTTGGGAGTTGTAGGGCTAAGGGAATTTTGAAACCTCTCAAAAGGATAGTGGAAAAAGGGTTTTCTCTCTTCCTCTTTTCTAAGAAAAATTGTAGGCCTGACCTTAAAACCCAGGAGAGGAAAAGTCCAGGAGGTCTTAAATGCAATAATTTCCTAGCTCTTCTGTCTCTTAAATAGTTTTGCTATATGGATATATTTCCATCAGTGAGAGCTTTAAGGAAGGTCTGGTAAAGTTCACCCATTCTCCTCAAAAATGCCTCACTGCCATCTGAGTAGCACCAGATGAGACATGGAACAGCCACACGAGAACGGAACAGCACAGAAGCATGGGTAGCTGGGAGAAGTGAGACTAATACACCCACAGATACATTTTATTTCAAGCTGACTTCAACAGCAGGACAAATATTAGCGAATTTTGCTTTAGGTTCTACATCAGGAAAATTTCTTCAACACGTTATCAAGTTTTAAGGACAAAAAAATTTAAGTACAAGTAGGTTCGCTGTCAACTAACTGCTGTAACCTATACTTCCTTAGCTATCTTCTTACTTTTTCACCCTAGGACTGCTCTGAGGCCTTTCTCGCGCCTTCTATTCCCTTCAAATCCCACTTATTGAGGTGCTATTTAGAATACAGCTGTTATTTCCTCTCTTCAACACCGCTTCTATTCATATTTTATACTAAAAGTTCTTCAGAGTTTTTCTCAGCTTCTTTGAGCTTGAGTCATTTTTGTGCTCTCTAGAGAGCTATGCCTAATATTTTCCTTTTTGAAAGTTCTTTTTTTATTGTTTTTTTTTCCCCAAATTTCTCATAAAAAAGATAAAACTCTCACTGGGTTTAGTGCCCAAATGTTTTTTTCATTTGCTCCATTTGTGCCACTCTCTCTTGCTAAGCAACCAACCTGCCTTCCCAAAGGGACAGACATCTTCTTTAAGAAAGCTTTAAACATTTCCAGGAAAGTAAAACGTAGATTAAACAAAGTTAAGTAAGTGTCTTCAAGACATCTGAGTACAAACAAATATTCAAGTCCTGACAGCCAATGGGGGGTATGGATACTATTTTTCCCAATAGCTACGTCACCTCTATGCCGTCTTGCTGAGGAGAAACTTAGCAAGACTGGTCCAGGCACCAGGCAGGCAGCTCTCCCCAACTGAGTCCGTGGTTCCACTCTGCAGACACATTATCACCCACAATGTTTTCCTATTTCTAGAGCGCCGAGACAGAAGAGTTGCCAATACCAAAGGTAAGGCCAGAGATGATGCCATGTGGGGGGGGGGACGGACACAACAACCAAAAAAGAGTGGCAACTAGTTCCACAACTTGGTGAATACATTTTCACAAGCACTGCAAATCAAACGGATTTTGTTCTTTCTTTGAGCAGTGCCTAAAGAGACATCAAGTCTAAACAAGCCACTCTACCATTAGTGACTCTTGTTTAAGGACTTCACTGAGCTACTCCATTAGCATGTGAGAGGTGAAAACAACTTTCTTTTTGAGCTGCTTAGAGTATTAATCACTCCCTACCCTTCCCATCTTTACTCCAATATGTAGGAGGTGATGCTTCATTGTTCTAAGTTTACACTCGACACAGCACTGGGCTTTTCTTAAACAAACATACCTTTCTCTAAAGAAGACCAAAACACCTAAATGGCCTATGGCATCCTTGCAATCATCAAAACTATAAAAACATATACATACATTTCCCACAAGATATGGGAAAGATATTGACTTTTATAAGGTTTCCTTTTTCCTTTTGAAGTATGAGAACAATTAACTTGAAATAATAAATTTCCAAGACAAACTAATTAAAAAAAAAAAAATACTCTCAATAATAAAAAAGATTCTAACCAAGGCTGGAGAAGGCTGTGCCCAATGAAGAAAAAGCATTAAACTGGGATTCCGGAGAGCTGAGTTTTTTCAGCCTCAGCCCCACACAAAGAAGCTGTGTGATGCTGGATCACTCATTTCCCCTCTCTCTGCTTGAGAGTTCTCATCTGTAAAATCAGAACCTTGAGTTAGATTAAAGCCCTTTCAGCTCTAAATTTCTGATTCTGTGGCAGTCCTTCTGCTTCAATAAAATAAAAGTTTCCAATATTGCCTGTATTTTCAACGAAGCTAAATTTTTTTAAAAAGCAATAAAGTTGGCCTCTTGTACGTCAAGAAGATATAACCAGGATGTTTAAAACTTTTAACTTGCGCAGCAAACTTGATCCAGAAATTAGTATCTGATCTTTACTTCCAAAGAAGGTCCTATGTTTGTTTTCTTTTCTTTGTTCAATGTGCGTTCAGTTTGCCCTTATGTGTGTGTTTACATTCTATATACTGATCTGTTGGTGCTCAAGGGTTCATTCAACTACTCCAGGACTGGAAGAAACATCTCTATTACTATCAAATATCAAACTGAGTTTAAAAGGCCAGCAACAGTAACAGCTCAGAAACAAGCAAGCGAAATCTTGCTGTCATCCTTCTGAAGCTGTTACAAATTACAGGCTAATCTTAGAATCTGTGACCTCACCACCCAGAGTTTTTTTACAAACTGGGTAACTATTTTCCTGTCCTTTACTATTAAAATGAAATAAATAAAAGGGGAGCAGGACACTGAAGGTTGGGAGCAGGTGAGGAGGGGCAGGGAAAGGAGAACAAACATGTCTAATGGGAATTCAGAGGCAGATTCCAGGTGGGTTTCGAGAGGGACCAAAGTCAGAAAAGCAGAAGCTGCTTCACCATTTATTTATTCACAGTTCTCCCTCTGGCTCATCAGAGTGAAGTCTGATAACCGTTTGTGGGTCATATAGTAAAGAGACTCTTAAAGCCTAATGCGAGTTCCAAAAGGAGCAAAGCAAAACCACACTGCATGAGTCAGCAGAGCAGATGCTGAAAGGTGCTAAGAACAAAAAGAGGCTCTTGTTTTTATTAACATAAAGACCTCACCAACTTCCGTAGACTTCCCCAAATGAAATGTCAGCGTTGCCAATTTTGAATAAAACATTCAAAATTTGGTAGTATTTATGGGTCACTCTTCTTGGCAAAGAGATTTTACCCATCAAAATTTAAAAAAAAAAAAAAAAGAAGCAAATTTTCCGGTAGAAAGTAATACAGTGGAGAGCTTACAAAATAATTTGTAATCCACTCAGAATGGAACACGCTATTTAGAATAAGTGGAACACCACCTAAAATGATCTGCTGAATGAAAAGGAAAGCTATTCCAAGTCACAAAATAAGCTATCATCAAGCAATGAAAGCTTCCTCTATGGCCTCACTCTCCTTTCCAATCCCACTTATATGAACACATGGATGGAGGCAGATCCTACATTTCAGCAGAGAAAATTCAGTTTCCCTGACTATAGAAATTCTGGGGTCTTCGATGACCTGCCCATACATACGGGGGCTGCTTTCTGGTCGCAGAGCTTCCCCGCTGGCAATCTGGACAGAGCTTTTGGAACAAGGTATTCAACCCTTTAAGAGTTAGGGCTGGCAAGGATTTGGGAATGCTCTCTGTGTCTGGGGTGCAGACAAAAAGAGGAAACACTCCCCGGTCTGCCTCTGTGGTTATGTTTCTGCTCGGTGCACACCTCTCTGGGTTCTGACCTCCCTCCCCACGTCCATTCCTCCTCGCTGGCTGAAAATGGGATCAAAGGAGGACGGGAGCAGAGAGCCAAGTTTAACCTTACCAGATCGGGTTGTCTGGGGCCTAGGAGAAGTCCAGAGATAACGCTTGAATCCTTGCCATTCACAGAGCGGCACAAAACTGGCCCTGTTCATTTTCCCGCGGCTGTTGCCATGGCGGTCCCAAACACTCCACGCGCTCCCCTCCACCGCCTGCCCGCCGCCCACCGACCTCTGACGTGGGAGGGAGGAGGTGAAAACTCTGCTCACGGAATTTAGGATCTGGAGAGGGCATGCACGAGGGCCCTAAAATGCAGCTCATCCAGGATGCCGTGGGGGTAAGCAGATCTTCCGTCTTGAGCCCCGAGGCTCTGCCTTCAGTGAGTTTTCACCTAACTTCTCAGTGGAGAAAAAAGATCAGAAGACAACAAACTGGCTAAAAAAGTCCAACTTGAGCAAATGACTAGCACCTTTAAACTTTGGTTTTACTACAATCGGCAAAACAAAAGGGTCAAAAACAAAAATCCTCTAGGAACATCCTGGATACAGTAATATCGGAATAGAGACAAGACTTTGGAGGGAATGTTAAATGTCTGGGTCATGAGAGATAAAGCTCTAGGAACTGCAGAAATGTTGTGATTTTCTGGCTTAAAACAAATTCCTGATTGCAGACGCCACTTCTTAAAAATGCAGACACAGAAACCACACGCAGAAAGGGAGTGAGAGAGAGGAAAAAGAAAGATTACCCTAAAAATAAAGCCCCGATGAATTTTTTTTTTGGGGGGGGGGGTGCAGGGTCTGGAATCGAACCCAGGTCTCCCGTATGGAAGGCAGGCATTCCACCAATTCCTTTTTTATAGCACATTTTGAAGTAAAGAGAGCCGAGCCCAGGGAACTGGGGTTAGGAGATGAAGCAGCTGAACTCGGAGTCCTGCTGGGGTCACTGACCCGGCCATAAGTTTCTTCTTAAAAAGTGTGCATGGAATAAATTATCTTTAAATTGCCTTACAACTCTTAGATTCTCTTCACAACCTCCATGAACAGTACAGCAAATAGATTTGAGCAAAATCCTCTCCATAATTCGAAAGACTTGGAAATGAGCATCTTAAAGCGAACAGTGACTGTGCAAGGCTATGGGGTTCGGTCGCTGTACTCTGTCTTCTCTATCTGCTCGATTTGGGAAGATGTGCCCATGATAAGAATCGAATCTGTATAAAAGAGGAAAAAAAGATCTGTCCAGAGCCCACACTGTACGAATGTCCTGGAGGTGAGCACTGAGATAAAAAGTGGCAGATGAGTTTTCATTTCCTATCTCCTTTAATTTGTTCTCCAGGGTCTGTTAAGTACAGTTTCTATTTCTATGCGACTATGGGAGAAATGGCTTATTTGCTGTTTTACTGAGCAGTTCCTTTAGCTATCTTGACCTCTAGCTCCCCTTCCCCTCAAAACTTGGCTGTCACTCCACAGAATCAGTCAAGTGCTACAAATCACTACTAAAAGCTCCTGCGAGGCATTCCCTCTAAGAATCGGTGCAGATCGAAATCTCAAGTGCTTACTTGCCTAGTGACTGCCATAATTTGAGGTGTTGCTTCTTTTGAAAGAATAAAAAAGATGCTCTAACCTGATGAAAGTAAATGCCCTTTCAACACATCTCTTGCTTAGCACTTGAAACCCTTACCAAGAAGTATTTCCCACACACCATTTGGTAGTTTCTGCACTTTTTTTTTTTTTCTTTACTTTTCCTTTGAAGTCACAGTGCAGTGAGATTCTACACCATGGGTTAAATGATTCAATAGAGCGAATCCTCTGAGGGCACCCCAAACAAGGGGAGCTCAGGCAAAGAGAGCTGCCTGAGTTCCAAGATGACACTCAGGTATGCCTGTCACCCAACGTCAGAGCTAAAGTAATTAAACCCTTCTTGACAATCTTGACAAGAAATCTCCAAGTTATCATTGGGACTTAGTCACTTCCAAATTTCTGCACAAACATGGAACTCAGAACATGCCTGCCTGGCTCTCTGATCATTCCAGTGTGAACTGACGGTGAGGGAAAAGCAGTGAAAAAGTGACAAGGAATCAAGAGACAGTCTCTTAGAACCTACCAGTACTTGGAAGGCTCACAACCTCCCCGGGCCTCACTTCTCTCATCTGTACAAGAAGTAGATGGGACCAAATAATCCTAAAAGTCCTTCTAGCTGGAGCATTCTGGGAGTCTATGTGATATGAACATGACACAACTGCTCATGGCCATTTCCACAGCAAGCCCCACTGGGATGGAAGGGATATAGGGAAGGCAGGGACAATGAAATCCATTGTCCTGGACTCTAGACCTACCCAAAATGATTAATGAATCTACCATTTGGCCCTATGCAAGGTTCGAAGGAGATATATAAGGAGGCCTGGTCCTCAGTGAGGCAGCAGTAATAGGCTGAAATCAAAATTGAATCTTGGAGCAGCATAAAATCAAGGAACTTTAATATCTAGTCCAGGTCCTTCATTTAGCAAGCAAGTACATTGAGGGGCCTTTCCTGAGGTCCAGACACACTCATCCAAGGGCACGCTGGACGTCTGGACCAGTCTTCCATCCATTTTCCCCATCTTAGTGTATCGTGGTCTACTCAGCCACTCAAATCAGAAACACCCTTCTCTCCCCCACCTCTGCCATCTAATTAGTCATCCAGCCCTCTAGAGCCTACCTCATTAACATCTCTCAAATCTGCCCACTCTTTCCTATCTGTCACTTCTTCTACCACTGCAAGCCCCATGAGAACAAGGGTCTGCCCTGGCCGTACATGGCTCCCCAGCACACAGACCAGTGATGAGCCTGGAGCAGGGGCTTCCCTATTGGTGAATACCTGTTCTTCTGCCACCTGAATTCCTAAGATTGCTTCCTCGCTGGTCCCCAGGCCTACCACTTGCTCCCTTCTCATGTCACATGAAAAGCACACGAAGAATGAGACTGCTCAAACACAAACCTGATTATTCACGTTTGCTTAAGAAACTCCTTTGATGAGTGTACATGACATTCTAGATAAAATTCAAATTCCTTGGTTTAGCAGACCCCCTCCTAAACTAGTCCGTGATCCACCTCTCCAGCCTGTATCATTTTGCACATTTTTGTCTTCGCACATGCTCAGCCAGAGTTCTCCTCATTCTGAAAAGCTTAGTTTGAGGCACATGTATTCTGACAATGGTCTCTGATACCCCTTTCCACCACCTAATCTAATGTGATCTCAATGCCCCTTCTCTGTGATCCTTTAACACACATGTATTAGAATGCTGAACAGGGCATGGCGGTTGAATTTGTTTCCTGCTTCCCATACTAGATGCACAGCCCCTATAAGGTCAAAGACCTTATCTTATCTAATGCCTTAATCTTAGCACCTAAAGCAGAATTAGCACATAACAAGCATTCAGGAAATATTTGTTGAATTAATGAAGAATGAACAGAGAGAGAGGGTTAAAGGGATTGGTGTCAGAACTAGGACAAGATTCCAGGCTTCCAAACTTTTCTCTGATGGCTCTTCTTTCTCCAAGTCTACCCTATAAATGTTTTACAAGGTTGCGTGCTCTTTCTTCCTCTACCACCTCCTGCTAGAGGATCTCATATAGTTTTAACTAACAACTCTCTTAATTCCTATCTTCAGACCAAATCTCTCCTCTCAGAGCTAGACTTATTTGACCTGTTCTGTCCCACTGACAACTCAAATCCAAAACAGCAAGAAATAAAGTAATTGTATTACCCAGCACCCCCACCCCAACCCTCCGAAAACAAGTTTCGGCCCCTGGATCACCTGTAAGCTCCCTTTTAGCACCCACACAGTCATCTGGGACAGAAATACAGAAGCTGGTATCCAAACTGCTTAACATTTCAATGCCAGGATGTACTCGTATCGCATTTAATTCTGAGAAAAGAAAAAAAAAATCCCTGATACTGCAAGTTGAAAGGGGAAAAAAAAAGGGTAAAACACAAACGTGATAAATTTCCCACTTGTGCTCAGCACCATCCACCTCTTCTCTCTCACACTAAGACCCACTTACTGGGCGGGCCACGGTGGCTCAGCAGGTAAGAACGCTTGCCTGCTGTGCCCAAGGACCCGGGTTCGATTCCCGGTGCCTGCCCATGTAAAAAAAAAAAAAAAAAAAAGACCCACTTACTGGTTGTTACAATAGTCCTTCCACTCTGTCTGCCACGATATTAACTTGACCTACACTCTCCCGGGCTACTGCAATGGCTCCTACATGGTCTCTCTGTCTCCAGGATCACCCTAATCAATTCTATCCTCCACTCTGCCAAAAGAATGGACTTTCTAAAGGAACAAGGCACTTCTGGTGACAAACAAGATGGTGAAGTTGCACAAGCTGGAGGCTGATGCATCTCAGAGTTTGCCCATTGACCAACAGCAATATTCTGGAATATTCTTGGAAGAAAGTAGGTAGTTGGGTTTCAACAGAGGGAAAGTATCAGATTGAGGCAAACGTGTTCCAGTGGCTATGGTGTGGGTTGAGGATGGTCTGAGGGCAAAAAGTTATTTAAATGTTTTAAACACAGAGTAGGTCAAGTCTATGTTAAGATAAAGAATAAAACACTATAAAAATAAAATGAGATATATCCTTTTAAAATTAGCAAACAAATGTACTCTATGCAAAGAAAGTAAGGAAGGTTCTACAAAAAGAAATGGCAAATAGAAAATATTTTTTAAAAAGCCAAAAATCCATAATAAAGTGATTTATAATAAATATAACTTGGTGCAAAGTCACTAATCAAGTAACAGATTCATTCTAAATTAAAACTACACGCAATATATAGCAAAACAAACAGGCAGAGTAACCAGTGACTCATTTAAAATGAAAGTATGTAACAAAGTTGAAAAATAAGAGGTAAAATAATATAAAATGGAAAATATGACCAAAAATAACCACAAAGGTCAAGAGAACAATTTTAATATCATACAAAATGGAATGTTAGATAAAAAAGCATGATAAATGACCTTGAAAGACGCCGTATACTAGCAAAAGGAACAATCAGTAAAGAAGACTTAATAATCAAGAACATAGATGCTTCTAAGAAAATGGCCTCAAAATATTTAAAGCAACAGCTTTTAAGGAAAGATAGATAAATCAAAACTTAATTGAAATCAAGAAAAAGAAGAAAGCTTAAAAAAATCCTAATATGTCAGGGGGTTAAAATGCTAATAAATAATTCCTAGAGAAAATAAGATACAAAAATAAGACACTGAGTTAAGTAACAACAAAATATTATATATCAAAATTTGTGGAGTACGGCTAAAGCATGAGTCCTTGTCTGAATAATGATACCTTAGATTACGCAATGCCGAGAGACAGAGTTTCAACCCCGTCAGAATAACGAATAAACAACCCTTTGTTTTGCACAAGGGCATTCAGTTGAGACCTAAGAAAGGCCATGCCTTAACAGCCACACCCCAGAGTAAGGACTATGCCCCAGGACTAAATTCAATGCAAAAACAGTTCTACCCTTACAAAACAATGAAACCAAGCCTCTGTAATTATGCCACCCAGAATAAAATTCAACACCCTTTAAAGGAATAGTCTGGATGACAGTATCCAGATTCTCTACAATTTATCAGCCCCAACGCCCAGCTCGCAATAAAAAATTATTGTACATGCAAAGAAGCAGGAAAATGTGGCTCAAAATCAAGAAGAAAAAAAAAAAGGGAGTCCAGAGCAAAAAAGGCCAAGACAAGTTGTTGGAATTAGCGTTAAAAATTTTTAAAGCTAAGAGAGGTATTATATTTATGTTCAAGAAGTTTAAGAAAAAGTCAGCCATAATGAATGAAAATATGGGAGATCCCAGAGATGAAACAGAGCCAAGTAAAAATAAATAAATTCCTAGAATATCTAAAATATAAAAATCACTGGATACTTAACAACAGATGGAAGACTACAAAAGAAGGGGTTAATAAATGAAGAATAGAAAAAAAAAAAAAACATTGAAAAAGTGGACATAGAGATAAGAATAAAGCCGATCAAGCCAGGATTGAGGTAATTCAGAATATAGGGGTAAGGAAGACATTGCCTACATTTTAGAACTTCACCTATTCTTTGAGACCAAAGGAATATAGGTTTACATTCTCCATAACCTAAATTTTCAGCAGCACATAATCTAATTCAACCTGTCTGGACAGATCAATAAACAATCCAAACGTGGGAGGCCCAGAAAAATAATGAGAGCCTTTAATCCAGTATGGCTTAATATAATACCTGGATATATCCCTGAGTATATTAAGCAGATAATCAGAAAGTATTGGCAAAGTCCCTTGAGGAAGGGGAGAAAAATTATACAACTATCTAACTTTACCACCAGGAAAAACCCAGATACTGTGCCAAACATTAGGGACACCCAAATCAATAGGCCAAGCCCTTGATCTTGAGGTTTGCTCTTGTGAATCTTACGTATGCAGTGGAAAAGCTTAACCTACCTACGGGTATGCCTAAGAGTTCCTTCTGGAGGACATCTTTTGTTGCTCAGATGTGGCCTCACTCTCTCTAAGACCAACTCTGCAAGTGAAATCATTGCCCTCCCCCCACATGGGACATGACATCCAGGGGTGAAAGTCTCCCTGACAGCATGGGAAATGACTCCCAGGGATGAGTCCAGCCCTGGCACTGTGGGATCAACAATCCCATCCGGACCAAAAGGAGCAAAAGAAGTGTAAATAATGAAGTATCAGTGGCTGAGAGAGTTCAGATAGAGTTGAGAGGCTACTCTGGAGGTCACTCTTACGCAAGCTTCAGTTAGACATTGCTACTGTCATAACTTGCCAAACTCCAACCAAAACCACTCCAGCCAATCCTAAAGAACACCTAGGGAAATACAGAAGATTCTACAAAGGTTCCATGCACTAGGGTAACTTTCCAGAAACCTACAATCAATCTCTAGATGAGTACCTGAACCAGATAAGCCTTGAAATGCAGAGGCCCCAGCCTTATCAGAACATCAACTAGTTCCATCCCCCTACCCCATATTATCAACAGCCCTTTACAACATGTAAAAGTTAGAACGGCCATAGCCAAAATACTCCTGAAGAGTGAGAGAGACCAAAGGTGATGGTGGAGTTATACAGAGAAGGTCAGACTTAATAAATGAGTATGAGTGCTGAATCATTAAGCTGATATTTCTTTTAGTCTCCAGTAACTTAGAGCAGCTAGAAATAAAAATCTAAAATTATGGAATTGTAGCCTACATCAAACTCTGAAATCTGTTCTACAACTAACTGTTGGAACGAACTTTGAAATTTATTGCTTTTTTTGTATATATGTTATTTTTCACAAGAAAAAGAGAAGGAAGTGTATAATAGAGAAGATAGGATTTAACAAATGGGTATGACTGCTAAATCAATATATTGGTATCTCTTTTAGTATCCAGTGTCTTAGAGCAGCTAGAAGAAAAAATGAAAAATAGTGGAACTATAACCCTTACCACATCTTAAAATTTGTTGTATAACTACTTGTTAAAATGTACTTGGAACCTTATTGCTTTTTTGTATATATGTTATTTTTCACAATAAACAAAATAAATTAAAAAGTGGACATATCCTCAGTGATCTGTGGAACAAAACTGGAATCAGAGAGAGAGAAGACAAAAAAATTCTCACAGAAAAATATATTTGAACACATAATGGTCGTAAATTCTAAACTTTGGTAAAATAAATCAATACAATCAACATATGATCTAAGGAACTCAGCAAACTCCAAGAAAATTAATACAAAATAAAGTGCACACATACATGCATTATAGTCAAATTTCTGAAACCAAATATAAAGGCAAAATGTTAAAAGCCAGGGGAAAAAAAAAATAAACCTTATATACAGGGGGGTGGGGTGGGAAATGACCCCACCCCCCTGTATATTACTTTTATCTTTTGTCTTCTCATTAGCAAAAATGGAGAAGTAAAAGATAATGAAGCAAAATATTTAACTGTGCTAAAAAATATGGCATTGGAATTCTATATCCAGTAAAAATATCATTCAAAAATAAGGATGAAATTAAGACATTCTAAGATAAATAAAGGCTGAAAGAATTCAATATCATCATAGCTGCACTATAAAAAATGTTAAAAGCAATACTTCAGGCTAAAAGAAAAGGACACCAGACTGACTCTTAAGTCTACAGAAATAAAGAACACTGAAAATGATAAATATGTGGGTAAATGTAAAAGCCCATCTCTTTTTCTTTCATCTAATTTCTGTGGAAGATAACTGATCATCTAAAGTAAAAATAACATTTTTTGTGGAAATTAGTTTACATTAGCTGTAAAATATATAACAACAATAAAAAAGTTTAGAAAAAATAATTTTACATATAACAGTTTAAGAACTGTTAAGATTCTTAAAGTTTATAAGATAATTTAACTCTAAATATACTGTGATAAGGATATATGTTATAAACCCACAAGCAACCACTAAAACACAAACACACACATGCACACACACACTCAAAGATTGTTTGTGTGTTGTAGTTCCTTTATGCCAAAAGAGAGATTAAAATGGAGTACTAAAAATATGTATTAACACATACACATATGCATAAAAGGCTAGAAAGGAAAAAGGAAAGAACACAAGAAAAACATGTAACAAACAGAAAACAAATAACGATTATAGACATATATGCAACTACATTAATAATTACATTAAATGACTAAATCCTCAAGCTACAAGATAGAGAATGCTGAACTAGATCAAAAGCAAGAGTCAATCTATACCATCTACAAGAGATGTACTTTAAATAAAAAGACACAAGGCAGAATGAAGTAAAAGGATGAAAAATAATAAAACACACAGAAAGCTGTTGTTGTCATATCAATACAAGGAGAAATAGCAGAGCTGTAGGGCCATTTCATAGTAATTAAAGGGCAGTCATTAGGATGACATAAAAATCCTAAGAGTGTTATGTTCCTAAGTAACAGTGATCCAAAATATCTGAAGCAAAAAATAACAGAATTAAAGAAAGAAACAGATAGATACATCATATTTGGTCATTTTAACATCCCTTTCTCAGGAATCAATAAAACAAAGAAGCAATAATCAGTATGTTCTCTTTACATAATGAAATCAAATGTCAATAGCATTAAGATATTGAGAAAAAACTAAGTATTTGTACATCAAATAGCTACTTCTAACCCATGAGTTCAAGAAGAAATCATAAAGGAAATTAAAAGATATTTTAAATTCAAGAGAGAATGCAAATACAACTTATTAAAATAAATGGAGTTAAAGCCTATTTAATGAAAATGTATAACACCAAATGCTTCTAATCTGAAGTGAAAAAAATTTTTAAATCTATGATCTAGAAAGAGCAGAGCAAATTAAACTCAAAAGGACAAAGAAGAAGACCATAAATTGCAGAAATCAATGAAATAGAAAAACAAATAACAGAGAAAAGTAACAAAGTCGAAAGTCAGTTCTTTGAAAAGAATGATAAAATTGATTAACTCTTAGCAAGACTGATCACAAAAAATAAAGATGGAAAACTAAATTACCAACATTAAGAATGGAAAAGTGGGTATCACGGCAGATCCTACAGACACTAAACCGGTAAGAAAGGAATATAATAAACAACTTTATGCCAAAAGATTCGACAACTTAGATGAAATGGACAAGTTTCGGGAAAATCAGAAAACACAACTTACCAAAACCTATTCAAGAATAAAGAGAATATCTGAATACTCTGCCAGCTGTTAAGAAATTGAATAGATTCTCTACAACCTTCACATACAGGTGATACAACTATTCTATATCTTGATTGTGCTGGCAGTTACACAACTCTATACCTGTGTCAAAATTCAAAGAACTGTACTGTGCTGGTTTGAAAGTGATGTGTACCACCAGAAAAGCCATGTCCTTTAATCCTGATTCAATAATGTAGGGAGGAAACCTTCTGATTACATTATCTCCACGGAGATGCAATGTTCCCAGCTGTGGGCATGGCTTTTGATAGATTATCTCAAGGGCGGTGTGGAGTGCCCATTTGTGAGTGTGGCCTTTGGTTAGATGGAGACATGACTCCGCCCATTCAAAGTGGGTCTTGATTAGTTTACTAGAGTCCTTTAAAAGATGAAACATTTTGAAGAATCCTCCAATGCAGACACAGACACAGATGTTTGGAAGAGCCCATGTGGACGCTTGGAGAGCAGAAGCAATAGAGCCAAAAGGAACAATATGAGATCCAGACGTTTGGAGATGCAGGACCCAGCAGGCATCTCCATGTACCTTTCCACGAGCTGCTAAGCAAGCCAGAACCCAGAGAGTGTCCTGGAGGAGCTAAGTGAACGCCCACAGATGCCAAGTGAGGAACCCCCACAGGAAACAGAGGCTGAAAGCAACAGAGCCCAGGAGCAAGGAACCAGCAGATGCCAGCCATATGCCTCCCCAGCTGACACAGGTGTTCCAGACAGCATCAGCCTTTCTTGAGTGAAGTCAACATCTTGGTGGTGCCTTATTTGGACATTTTCTCAGCCTTAGAACTATAAGCTTGTAACTTATTAAATTCCTTTTTTAAAAAAGCTGTTCCATTTCTGGTATATTGCTTTCCAGCAGCATTAGCAAACTAATACATATACATAAAAGAAAAAAGTCAATTTTAATAAATAATTTTTCATTAAATTAAAAGAACTTTCAAAAATCTTTGCACAAAGAAAATTCCAGGCCCAAATCGCTTCACAGTTGAATTTCATCAATTATTCTAAAAAGACGGAAAACCAATCTTACACAAATCCAGAAAACAGAGAAGACAGAAATACCTCCCCAACACATTCTATTATAAGGCCAGCATATAACCAACACCAAAAACAAAATATACTATATAAGGAAAGAAAATTGTAGACAAATATCCTTAATGAGCATAGTTAAAAAACACTTAACAAAATATTAATTTAAAAAAAAAGTCTAGCAATAAGTGAAAAGAATAATATATAATGACAACTTCTTAGCCCAGAAATGCAAGGGTGGTTTCATATTTAAAACCAGTCCAAATAATTCACCACATAAAGGATAAAGGATAAAAACCATATGATATCTCATTAGGGTCTGAAAAAAATCACTGCACAAAATTCAACATCCATTCCTAATTTTTTTTTAAACGAACAAACAAATGAAAAACTCTCAGAAAATCAGGAATAGAAGGAAATTTCCTCAACCTGGTAAAGGGCAACTATAAAACACCCAGAGATAACATCAAATTTCAAGGTGAAATAGTGAATGCATTCCCCTTAAGATTGGGAACAAAGCAGGGATGTCCACTGCCACCAATTCTACTTGACATTTTACTGAAGGTCCTCAATGGTGTAATAAGAAAAGAAAAAGAAACAAAAGACATAAAGTTTGATAAGGATTATGTAAAAGTGTCTTTATTCACAGCAGCATGATCGTGTAAGTAGAAAACTCTAAGGAATCTAAACAAACAAACGAGAAAACCATACCAGAAATAGTAAATAATATTAGCAAGCCACAAGATACAAGGTCAATGCACAAAATTCAACTGCATTTTTCGTGCAAGCTTAAACAATTTGAAAATGAAATTCTAAAATAAAATACATTTATTACAGCATCAAAAGCATAAAATACTGTCAAATTTTACAAAATATATTCTGCACTGAAATCAAGGGAACACAGCTGAGTGAAATTAATAAATAAAGGGAGATACGCTATGGTTTTGGATTGGAAGATTCAATGCTTCAATATTATAAAGATTTCAGTTTTCCTTAAATTGATCCCTCAAAGTTCAACATTCCCAATAAACTTCGAACAGTCTAATTTTTTTTTTAGAAAGTAAAAGCTATTATAAAATTCATATGGAAATATAAAGGAACTAGAACATACAAAACAATCTCGAAAATAAATGAAAACAAACTTAGAGGACTCACAGTACTTGATTTTAAGGCTTACTATAAAGCAAACTTAATCAGGCCAATTTGGTATTGGCATACCTAAAGACAAGCAAATGAATGAACTAGAATTAAAGTCTTGAAACAGAACAATACATATATAGTCAACTGATTTTTGACAAAGGAAATAAGGCAATATGATGGAAAAAGGCAATCTTTTCAATAAATGTTGTTTCAAACATTTCAATAAATGTATGGGAAAAATTAACTCTTTCCCCCTGCCTTAAACTATACAATAAAATTGATTTGAGATGGACCCTGGACTTCACTATCAAGGCAAACCTACAAAGATTTTAGGAGAAAACACAGGAGAGGATGCAAAGGACGTCAGGCAGAATTTTTGAAAGGGCACAAAACAGCAATTTATCTTGAAAAATTTAGATTTCATTAAAATTAACCATTTCTCACCCAAAAACACAGTTTAAAAAAATAAAAAGATAAGCCACTCATTGGAAGAAATGTATTGTAATACATACATCTGACAAAGGACAGATCCAGAACATATAAAGAGCATCAATGAAAACAGCCCAATTTTAAACAATGGTTAAAGGACTTGAACAGATGTGTTGCAAAAGAAGCTACACAAATGGCCAATAAGCACATAAAAAGATGCTCAGCATCATTAGTCATCAGGAAATGCAGTTTAAACCACTAGATTTAATTCATTTAACCACTAGAACAGCTAAAATTAAAAAGAATGACAACACCACATGTTGGTGAGGATGTGGAGTGACTGGTATGAGCATAAAATGGTACAACCATTTCAGAAAACTGGCAGTTCTGTAAAGAGTTACATACGCACCACCTACCCTATTGCCCCAACAATTCCACTGCAAAGAGAAATGAAAACATGTACACCTGGAGAGGAGCGGTTATAGCGGCTGTCATCATAATGGTCAAAAAGTGGAACCAATTACCAACGCCCATGAGCAAATGAACAGATCAACTCAGAATTACTGATGCAGTGGTCAGCATTTAAAAGATAATCAACTACTGATACATGCAACAACATGGATAAATCTCAAAAATGATATGTGGAACAAAAGATGGTAGACACCAAAGACAATTTTGTACCTGTATTTATATGATGTTCACAAACAGACAAAATTCATCGGGAGTGAAAGAAATCAGAAAAGTGCTTGACCACGGGGTGGGGGGAAGTGACAGGAAGAGGGCTCAGGGTTTCTCTCCAGGTGATGGAAATGCCCTGCGTCTTGCTTAGGGTTACACAGGTGTACACATTCATCAAAACCCACTGAAATGGGGCCGCGGTGGCTCAGCGGCAGGAACGCTCGCCTGCCGTGCCAGAGGACCCGGGTTCGATTCCCGGTGCCTGCCCATGTAAAAAAAAAAAAAAAAAAAACCCACTGAAATGTACACTTAAGATGTGTGCATTTCACTGTATGCAAATTTCCCCTGAATAAGAATGAATGATTTAATTAAAAGAAAGGTATACTTTCCATCCGGAGGGTCTAGTCAGGAAAAGATAACCCCCAGACTGGGCCAAAAAAGACTGAACAGAATCTTCCTGAGTGGAAAAGGCCATGCAGGGGTGACAGTAAATGAGAAAGAGTCGAGGCAGAGCAAGGACGATGCTCTGGTATAGTGAGAAGAAAAATAGAGAAGACTGAGTAAGAAGGGGAAGGGACAAGCCACACAGAAAGAAAGGAAAGAAATTAGCGTAAGAAACAGAAAATTACGGACATAAAATTATGTTTCAAAATAATCCAGTTACCAAATGAAACACAGAAAAGAATCAAAGAAGCTTTATTTGGAAACTGTCTTCTTCCTTACTCAGCCCCTCTGTGAAGCAAATTGAAAGCAAGGAGAGAGGAATACTGTGACGGTATGAATCTGAACTCACCTCTCTGTTTTGCTTTTTTAACCATCCACCTTTAATACAAGCTCTTTGGGGCTAACATCCCACCTAAGGCAGCTCTGATCATTGATAAGCACCACCAGTTAATTACAACT
Source organism: Myrmecophaga tridactyla (assembly GCA_004026745.1). NCBI lineage: Eukaryota > Metazoa > Chordata > Mammalia > Pilosa > Myrmecophagidae > Myrmecophaga > Myrmecophaga tridactyla. Next base: position 38,145 of record PVIY010014132.1, on the reverse strand, counting down.
TGCCATTTATTATCTGCAGACATACTCTATGGTAGTGAGACTTCGAGTCTATTCATTCCCTTAGCAAATGAATGAAACTCTGAGCCCAAGTCCCAAGGAGGGAGTATCCTATTTTAGCTGAAGCCCAAGCTGGCCTCAAGAACCAGAGATAACATTTCTCCTCCTACCAGTTGAATTAATAAGACGAACAGGAGATGACTCATACACACAGTTAGTCGATGAAGCAATTAATGCTGGCTCTCCTCTCCTCTCTGAATCATCCCCTCCAGTGAAAGAGACATGAGGAAGTATTAACCCTGGCTGAGAAAATAGATCCCATGTATGCAAATTAAACTTTACCATAAAATGGAATGATAAGACAAAAGTAGGAGGGTCTCATCCAACTATATGAATGTAGAGGGACCTCTACATGATTACATTCCAAATGCAGGGCTAACAGAATAGCTTTCAGCGACATTCCTTTAAATTAGCTTACTCACCGATTTTAAAAGGAGAACAAAGCCGAAGGACGCTTGCACACACACGCACGCAAGGAAGCAAAGCCCTCTCTGAATTCCAGCTGATGTTGTGCAATAATGGTTTGTCAATATCTTTCAGGCTACCTGCGGGAGAGCTAAAACATAAGACACTTCTCGCTTCCGTGGGCTGAGGTCAGAGAGAGAACCTAATATTCAGGAGTAGGAAGGAATCTCAGAAAACATCTCTAGTTCGGTGATGTTTCAGCGGAGCTGTGTGTGCTTGCGAGCGCATGTGCGTGAGTGCGTGTGAAAGAGAGAGGGAGAGAACGAAACCCGCCTGGATACTTTCTCACCCTGTATGCAGTGCCTCCCCCTGCCCATGACCTGCCCACAGGCTCACAGTTTGGCCCCTGGACAAGCAGCATCAGTAGTCATCAAGACTTTATTAGAAATGCACATTCTCAGGCCCATGCTGGACCCACTGAAGCAGAAACCCCAGGGGTGATTTCACAAGCACTTCAGGCGATTCTGATACCCTAGGACAAGCTCCTGAGACCCATCATTTTCTGAGAGCCGTACCTCTCGGGTGTGTTAGATGGACAAAAAGTTAAGATCCTCAACTGCCTTCATTTTATAGTCCAGGACCCAGAGCAGCATATGTCACTTGCCCAAAGCCACAAGGCTGGTGAGAATCTGAGCCAGCACAGAAGCAACTCCCATGGGTATGGCATTCTGTATAGTCTGCTCAGAATGAAGCTCCTAAATAGCCCTGGGAAGTGGGCAGAGCCCTATGATTTTCTCTAATTCACAGACAAGACTGGGATCAGGGAGGTTAGTAACACAGTCAAGTCAATTACCAAACTAAGTAACAGAAGTAAGAACAAACCGCACTCTTCTGTTTTCAGGATGGGTGTTCTCGCTGCCTCGGGGGAGGGCTTGGCACCTCCAGACAGTGTACGCCTATGGGTGTGTGCGTTCGCGCATATGTTTGAGAATCTGCAAATTAAGAAATGCAATAGAGTAAATAATAGGAATCTTTATGCGACCGTCTTAGCCTTGACCCTCCTCTTGCATTTAAAAAATTTCAATTCAATACTCCAGCTGGCTTGTGACTGACCTCCGTCAGCATGCACTACCTCTCCTCTAAGTTTCTCAGTTCCATCCACCTTTCTGAGCTAGCACACTCCTATTACTAGATTCAGGGGGGCACCATTTGTCTGGAAAGAAGCACACTTGGGGGTGTACCTACTAACACCCGCATTTGTGATATCGCTACCCAAAAAGACAGGGAGGGCAAATTTCCTTGGGCTTTTCTGACCCATTCCTTTTCTTTGGCGTTATCATTTTCCTTTCCAAATAACGTTAACACTTTTTGGAAATATGTATTTAGGAAAATTTGGAAAATATAAACACATAACAAAGGAAATAAAAATCTCTCAGGAAAGGTATTTACCCTGCCTGACTTTTTCTAAGCATAGATTATAAAGATTAAGTAATATATAAATATTCCTTAATTTTTTAAATTTAGAATATGCTACATACTGTCCTTTGAAAGATCAATGATGTGCAGGCTTAACTGCAGGACTATATTCAATCATAACAGAGCAATATCCTTAGGTTATAGTGCTAGTTTCAATATGTAGGTTATTAATACATTCAATTTAAAAAAAAAAAAAAAAACTCTACCCGAGATGAATTAATTGCAGGAGTTGTGGGCCATGGAATCTGCCAGATATCTCATACCATACTGTGTGAGGAAGTCACAGAATCAGGTTTCACAAAACACTCATCTCTTCCTGGTCCATGGTTTTGGACATGAACAGAAGGTGGATTCTTGCTATTCCCCACATGACTCTCTGAAGTGGACACTGGCCTTCCCATATTCTCAGTTCCCTCTGCTTCTGCCCCCATCCAGGCTTCCATCATTTCTCACCTGGATACAGAGAGCTTTAGATTCTCCCCCTAACTCATCCTCTACACTGGGTCCAATCTAAGGTACAATTCAAGTATCCACTAAAATAATAAAACTAGCTTACATTACAGAACACATCCCACGTGCCTGATACCATGTTACCTGCTTTTCACACATTATTTGTATTATATCCTTATAATAATCTTGACGGGCAAATATTATTTTACAATTACAGATGAAGACTCTAAGGCTTTGAGAGTTTAAGAAACTCGCCCAAAGTCACACGATTAGTAAGATTTGAAGCAATCTGACTCGGGAATCTATAGTCTTTATCATTCATTAACTTGAAAAATTTCATAAAATGTCTGCCATCAAAAGCAGTGGCTCCCAACATTTTTTTTAATTCAAAAAATTTTGCAGTCTTCATGTCATAGAGGTTCTATTCTTAATCTTCGTTGACCAAGAAAACATACAATGATAAGAAAAGATACTATTAATTTAATAACCCTTTTAAATGAACTTTTGGTTGGCAACTCACAATAGCATGGGGAAAAGGCCCATTTCTGCATTAGTGATATTATTAAATCTACAGACAGTGCTTGTGCATATGGATGTGTAGGCCCATTTTATAAGAACTCTGGTCTCCTAGAGGCTAGAAAGTCCCAGAAGGTAAGCTCCTTAGCATGAAAGGCAAATGGGCTTCAATTTCCCCCAATCTACCTTTCCAACTGTATTTCCCATCACGACTTCTCTGCTTGTCCCAGGCCCTATACCTTCTCAAATAATGGATACCACGCACTCATGCCTGGAAGACCCCAAGTCATTTTGGCTGTAATTCTCTTATCTCCTTTGAGACTGGAGCTCAAACCTCTCCTCCAACTTGGAGGAGCCATTCCAGAAAACCCCTCCAACCCCTCAAGTCAGAATTAACACATCCTTTCTGAAACTCACAGCCCTACTGTGACATTTAACCCAGTATAAATAAGCTAATGAGCAACTATCTGCCTACTTTCACCCAAACTTCCTGAGGGCAAGGCCTGTGTTTATTCATCAGTGTCTGAGCCTTTATCCCAGTTCTTGGCCTGAAGTAGCTGCTATTTAAGATTCATAAATGAATAGCAATACCAACCTGTCTAGTAATTTTAACTGAGGAAGTCGTTTTGGAAAACAAGACCTGCCACTCAAGAAGCTGAATTTTAGTATCGCTGAATTTTAGTATCTTATAATGTCTCACAATGTCCCTTTTCTGCAAATAGGAGGCAAGTAGACAATACTGGGAATCGAAAGACCTGAGAACTCAGGTGCTGGCTCCCCCAACCCCTCCCCAACAAATCCTCCATTTGTTCATGGAACTGGGGGTGGCATGGAGTGGGGGACACTTCTACTTCCTGTAATCCTATTACTTGCAAAAATACAGATCAGGGTTGGCAGAGATTTCCTGAAAGGCCCAGAAAGCAAATCTTCTAGTTATGGCTGGCCTTAGGGGGCCTCTGTCACAACTACTCCATTCTGCTGCCATAGTGTGAAAGCAGCTAGAGTCAATAAAGACATTAATAGACAGGGCTTTTCCAACAAAGCTTTATTTAAAAAACAGGCAGTGAGCCCAACTGGGCTTACGGGCCACGGTTTGCTCCTGATCTGGATAAATGGCTCCATGCTGGACATACAGGGCACAGTCCTTGATGTGAAGATATAATTAAATAATTAGGGATGGACAGCCCTAAGTATCCAAGGGGCATCTGAGAACTCAAGGAATACAGTGAGGTACACTCACACCTCCACTCTCCAAGCAGGAGCTTGGAAATGATGGAAAGAGATTGCCTAGTCCAGAGTTTTATGGTAAGAATAAAATTAAATGGATTAAAACATGGACATACAAAGGCAGCTGAAGAAGCAAAATTACTACCCCGAGCCCCACCTTCAGGCAGCAGGACTTGACTAACATCTGGCAGAATATAGTCACATATTTAAGAAAAGAATTCGTCCTCAAAAAGGAAGATGCCACGGAAGTACAGAGTCACTAAAACTCAGGTGGCTGGTGTCTGTCAAGGCTGTCGGGGGCGGGGGGTGGACAGGGAGTGATGGCTTGATGGGCAAGACCAACCCATGGCAAGGAGTCATGGCCAACAATCTGAAGTCTTCCTGGTGCCATGAGAAAGACTATCCCTCCCCTGAGATGGACGGACCCAGAGGCTATTCAGGCCAATAGCCAGGAGCCATTGAGCAGCCAATTCATCCCAGTCCCTCCTTCCAATCCCGGACCCGGAGGCTATTCAGGCCAATAACCAGGAGCCACTGAGCAGCCAATTCATTCCAGTCCCTCCTTCCGATCCCTTCTGACTCCATACAGAGACTTCTCTAAGGAATGTGAGCATTGTGACTGTTTCTGCCACCTAGAGCAGGAGAGCAGCACTTTCATAAGGTGTGTCAATAAAGTCGCTTCCAGTTGTCATTTCCATTCCCATGCAGCTTGACACAGAGAGAGAATATGCGATGGTGTCGGCCTGAGACAGGCTGAGCTGTGTTTTTCACTTGGGAATTTATGTGCTGGCAGACTGGGGGTGTGGAGCTCTGTGAGTCAGCCGCTGGGGGCATGACAAAGCCTGGACACAGACCTGAAGCCACCTCTGGATCTCTCGACAGGGGTGCTAAGAGTGGTAGATCCAGCCAGCCTTCCCTGATGTGCAGCTTCCATGCCACTCACTTGTACTCACTCTCAGTTGATTCACTGCACTTATTAGGACAGCGAAGCCAAAGAACTCAGATGCTTCAGGACGGTGTTTATTTATGCCTTCATCCTTAGGCAGGTGTAGAATAGAAATAGGCACCAGATTTGACTAAATCAACCAACAAACAGGGCAAAGCAAATTAAGAGTGACAACCAAGTACCCACAGTACCTCTTGCTCACTGTTGTTGCCGCCACAACAAGATGCAATAAACAGTTTATGGATGGTGTTTTAAAAGTCTAAATTATGGTGCATGATGTCCAGAAAATGCTTGCTCTTTTGGCCTATGAGGCGATTATTTTGACCCAAATAATAAAAGTGGAAAAGCCATTATTTTGACCAACCAGGTTTTCACAGAAGGGAGCTGAAGAGAGGTGTAACCCTCAACTTTCTCAAAAATAATAGCAGTATGCTTGGGGGTGCGAGGATGGTTCAGTGGTAGAATTCCTGCCTGCCATGCGGGAGACCCGGGTTCGATTCCCCGTCCATGCACTTTCCGAAAACAAACAAACGAAAAACCAAACAAAGGCAAAACAAATGGTGCTGCAATAAGGGGATACTCACATGGAAAAAGAATGAAATGGGACCCCCGCCATACAAAGAAAAAATAACAACAACAATAGCAGTATTCTTGATTCGTAGCCGAGAGACAACCCTCAGCTAATATTTCTTGGTGGTGCTTTCAGGTGTTATTTGTTTTTGCTTTTTAAAATTAATTTTGCTTACAGAAATCCCACATCCACCAAACATCCATTCCCCTTCCCTTCACTCTCTTCTCCCCCTGGTAAAGCTCTAAACTACTTTCTGTCTCTGAGAATATGTTATTTCAAGGCGTCTCTTGTAAGTGACATCATACAATATTTGTCCTTCTGCGTCTTGCTTATTTCACTGAGCTTAAGATTTTCCAGGTTCTTCCAGGCTGCAGCATGTCTCCGAACTTCATTCTTTCCTATAGTTGAATAATTTATTCCACTATGTATAAGTTCTGCATTTGGTTTATCCATTCATTTGTCGATGGACACTTGGGTTGTTTCTACTTTTTGGCTCTTGTGAATGATACTGCTTGATAGCGGTCAAGTATCTGCTTGATAACCTGTTGTCACTTTCTTTGGGTGTATGCCTTAAAGTGGAACTGCGATGTCATATGGTTATTCTATATTTAACTTTCAGAGGAATCTCCATATTGCTTTCCACAATGGCTGCACCATTTACATTCATACCGACAAATGTGCTAAAGTTTTAATTTCTCTGCACACTCCTACTTTATTCTTTCTTATACAACCAATATTTATTTAGTGCCTTTTCTATGCCACATGAAGTTCTGTGCACTGGTGGTATAACAGAGAACAAGGCCGAGGAGTCCCTGCCCTCACAAAGCTCACCTTTTTCATAGGAGAGACAGACCACAGGTAAACCCACAGATGTAGTCTATATTTCCAGACCAAAAAATAAAGTGGAAGACAGGGAGTGGTGAGAGTCGGGGTGGTGGTGCTGGTCATATTTAATTTGGGGAGGTCAGGGAAAGCCCTTCCCAGGATATGACATCTGAGCGGAGATCTCAGTGATGTGAAAAAGTCCACCAGCAGAAGCTGGGTTGCAGTAGCAGAGTGTAGGAAAATCAGGGGAAGAGCGTTGCAGGTAGAGAGAATGACTGAGTAAAGGCCCTGGGGCCAGAAGGAGCTTTATTCTGGAGCTAGAGGCTGGAGATGAGATGGGACAAGTGGGCAGAAGCCCAATTATATAGATTCTTTGCTGCTTTGTATGGAAGCTTAGATTTTATTCTAAATATGATGGGAGACCCCAGAAGGTTTTTAAGCAGGGGCAATGATATCATCTAATGTGTTTTACAAAGACAAGTGCAGTGCTATGTAGAGAACTGGTTCTAGGTGGACAAAGAATCTACCAAGGGGACCATTTGAGAGGCTACTGCAGGTAAGACACGGTGAGGTTGGAAGTGGAGAGAAACAGGTAGATGTCAATTCTCTATGGGACTGGGTGGTAGATTCGAAGCTTAGTGGGTAAGGAAAACGGAAAAATCCAGGGTACCTAACGGGTGGGTGGTGGGGCCCTCTGCTGTTGGGGCAGACTGGTTTAGGAACAGGCTAGGGCAGTGGCGGTGACATTCCTGTATTGGGCATGTGAACTCTGAGAAACGGAAATGTCAGGCATTAATTTAGACATATAAATCGGGTGCTCCATGGATATGTAAACTTGAGGGTCACCAGCCTAGAAATGGATGTCATTTAAAGCCATGAAATGAGCATCCCCATCAAGGGGGAGTGAGTAAGGCCAAGGGCTAGCTCAGGGTTGTTTGTGGCCATTTCCTAGGGACGACAACTATGGGTGAGCCCATTATCATGAAGGTCACAGAGCTGATGTCACTGGTTTAATCTCTCACCCCAGGGTCTGGAAAAGAGGCCCAGTGGGATGCGGGCATCAGGAGAACCCTACTCCTTTATAATGGACTGCCACCAAGGCCATCAGGCGGCTGGTTTTTATTTCATCATTACCGTTGTTCTCGTGTTAATCTTTCATTCTAACCCAGACAGGTCTGATTGGCAGATTCACTGTCTGATTTTTCTGGTTTAAGATTATATGCTTTCTTAAAGTCATCTTCACTTATTAACCTACATTCATTTTTTATTTTAATGCACCCATCAATAATTATTTCACTTGACAGTTTTTGACAGTCTGCTGCTACATTTGACTGTCTTAACATGAATTTAAAAGGTGATCTACCAATTTGCAAAAATGAAGTCAAGTTGCTGTTTCTTCCTGTGCTTTGAGAAGTATAGAAAAATATGTGTGTTTACTTTGCCCGGAGGGTTTTTTGGTGTAGGAAAATACTTAGTAGTTTTCTATGTTAGAAAGTAGAGAACCACAGAGCATTAAACTTTTCTCTTATGTAGCATTTCGCCATAAATTCATTTGAGAGGCCAGGTTTCTCTTAATTGGTATTGATATTGTTGTGATCAGTTATTCAGCAAGTATTTATTGAGTACTCATGTGCATGAGGCACTGTGCTGTTATAGAAAATTAATGCACGGTGTTCCCCAAAGTCAGGAAAATAAAGCCACCCCCCAAAGTTATGGTAGACAGAACACTTGGAAAATCACAATTTTATCTTGCTACACGCCTGTACTTAAGATAACCCACTTGGAAATTCCAAGTGAAAAATGATGAACAAAGCGCATGACCATCTTTGTGTATATATTATATATATATGCACACATATGTGAGCATATTATAGGCAAAGATGAAGCTAGCTGAAGACTCTTCAGTAGGGAGAAAATGTTCTTTCTCACAAAAATCACAGTGTTAAAATTCTTGGCAGTTCAGATGGTCTCCACGGTAGCTGTTGGTTTACATTTTGATAATTTACCAGAGAGCATATAATATTTAATTCCGAGCCGGATTGTGCAACTGAACACAGCACTTCCAGAGAAACACACTGCAAATGTGAAAGTAAGCCTCTTTCTGGGGAACTAGCAGCTCATACTCCATCGCTTCTTCTGTGAGTATGAATGTGACCTGTAGGTTAGAAGTTCTGGAACAGAAGGCGTAAAAGGGATCACATTGCAGGTCGCAGGAAAGGACGAGCTCATATATCCCTGCCCCTCTGCCACTGGTTTTGCTTTCCTTCCTCAGACTGGGGGTGTTTGGCCTTGATTATCTTGGCATGATTTAGAGAAGCAGGCTCTGAGCTTCTAGTGCATCCTCCTTCATTTTAACCCAAGCATATTTATAAACAAAATTCACTGTCATGTTTTTGGGGCTAAAACAGTGTGAAGGAAAAGCCTAGATCTTTACTTGCCAGCCACATGATTCAGGTAAGTAACTGCCCTCTTTGGGCCTGTAGAAAGGAGTAACAAAATTTACTGTGTCTGCATTTACAGGACTGCTAGGAGAACCAACCAAAGTAATCTATTCAACCAAATATCCCTTCAGATAGTGTGAGGCCAGATGTCGTGCCAGCACAGTGTCACAGCTAAAACCCAGACAAGAGATGTCTGCCCTTATCAAGTGAATATCTAAGTTTCTTTTGCAAAGTGTAACGTGCTGAACCGACATGGGGAATATAATATGAGATTTGTGCTTGTCACACCCAGCAGATGATCAGCTCATTTCCAAACCATCCAAGATTCCCTGCTCTGCATACCTCTTGATACAAATGTAAGCCAGAAGACATTCTCTAAAGATAGCTGTTCCCGTCTTCATTCAATCATTCACACATTTTCCCAAATGCTCATTTGTTTCAGTCTGAACAATTTCTAATATGAATTAAAAAGCTCCTTTTTTTCTATAGTGACCGAGGTTACAGCATCTAGTCACCTCAAAATACGTGCTATAAACCCCAGAACATTATCTGATTATCATTATTTCAAAATAGACCAACTGTTTTGAACATGTACCAGGTACATTTGCAATACTGATTTAATATAGCTCATATATGACCATATCATGGCCATTTTTAATCAGGTATAAAAGGTAGCCTAACGCTTGTTTTCTGCAACTCAGGCTTAACATTCTCATTATCAGTTTTCCTCAGAAGAGTCCCATATGTTTCGATTCTCAATAAGTGGGATCCTGACTGACCTCCTGGGGGACAGAAAATTCTTTGAGAATTGGATGAAAACTATAACCCTCTAGGCAGAAAAACATGCATACATTCATTTCATGCTGTGACACAGTTGCTGGGGAGCCTGGAGGGATCCTGAAGAAAAGTTCAGTGACTAGAAATGAAGATTTCCCAACTGCCTTCCAGTAGGGTCAGCAAAATGGCCTGCCTAGCACAGCCGTGCTGGCCCATCACCCACGCGCTGTTTTCTCCCCTTCTTCCAGCCCCAGCCTATACAATGAAGTGCCCCACTGCAGGTTTCAGACCACGCAGGATTAGCCGAGCTTCAGGAAATGAAGAAAAGGCAGCTAAAAACTGCAAGCACATGTTACCCAGTTCTCCCAAAAGCCACAGCAGCAGTGGGTGGGTATCTGTGAAGCAGCAACAGGAAATCGTAACTGAGAAATTAGGATTTAAGGGATGATTCTGATTGCCATATCATTACATAGATATTCCTTTTCACTTTCTGGTTTACTGGAGTAGACAGAGGGAAATACCTGAAATCGCTAAACTGCAATCCAACTGCCTTGATCTCTGATAATGATTGCATAGCCTTTATCTTGTGCTCCTATGACTGTAAAAACCTTGTGACCCATTTATCTAGTTTTTCAACTTTAGAGTTTGTGATCACTAAAGACGGCCCCTAATGTTCATTAATGAAGGGTCTTGGGTCAGCCCAGAAGTAACCCACCCCAAGTCCAAAGTTATCTTGATAACAGACACTGCATCTAGCCAAAATGGGCCCCCGCCTGACATGTGCAGTAGTTTAGACTTTAACCTATAAGTCACCTGCATCTCATTACAATATTAAAATTCATGCCCATCATATTAAGGCTGCATTTTCTTCCATGCATTCTGCGACTAAGCATGTCATCCACCTGCACATGCTCAGTAATCCTAAAACCTGCCCATCTTCTGACACTCATTATCCTAAAACCTGCTCATTATCCTAAAACCTGCCCATCTTTTGATGCTATAAAACTTTCAGAATTACTGCAGTTGGGGGGGACAGATTTTGGGGCCAATAGGCCATCTGATCTTGTGCTGTGTGCCTAGTAATAAACTTTTTCTCTCTTTGCCTCAGATTTGGTCATTTGAGTGCATCGGGCAAAAGAATCCACTGCCTTTGGTAACAAGATGACGTATTTATTTAATGAAGTCCTCACCATGCCAAAATAGGGCCCAAAGCTCAGCAAATTTTACCAGAAAATGAAACGTTGAGCTTTTAATTTTTATAAAATACTTTTCCACTTCTAAGTTCAAAATGCACCAAAACTTAAACTTCTGTGTTTGGTATGTATGACGTTAACATGGCAAAGTACATCCAGATGGATGAAAGTCAAAGGAAGGCCTTAATGATAGTAGTCACAAATGAGATTTTCCTCTTTTTTTTTTTTTTCTTTTTTTGCATGGGCAGGCACCGGGAAGCGAACCCGGGTCTCTGGCATGGCAGGCAAGAACTCTGCCACTGAGCCACCAACACATGGCCCTTCCCCTTTTGTTTAAAAAACAACTGAAAAAAAAATAAAAATAAATAAAAAACGATTGATTCTGTCAATTGAGCCACCTAACCATTGCTTCTCTTGGCTATGTGTTTGCATGCACTGAACCCAAAGTAAATAATGAAAAAGAAGTAAAATAACAAGAAAAAACCTAAAAACAATTGTCAAATTCTAAAACCTCCGAGTCATTATAGTAATCAAACCGGACTCTATATCAGCTTTTCCAAACACTATTAATAATTCCTACAGTAAAATTAAGGTTTGCCACTCAGGTTCCTTATTAAGTTAATGTCGCTAACTTTCTGAAGCTGAAACATATTACGACTGCACCCACTCTGTGCAAATAGCATCAGTGTAACAATACAAGTTTCCCACTGGGCTCCAAAAGGTCTATTATGTTTAAAACAAACAAAAACCATATAAGGATTTTCTTCCAAAGAAGGGCTCAAAGTGCTTTTACCTAACAACTTTTAACATGAATGATCACACATAAAGTTGTCTTGAAGCAATGCTGTGTGCTACATTTAAAACACTTAAGGCTACATTCATACAAACTTTATGCAGACTTCTCAGAACTAAAGGGAAATTCTATGAAGGATTAAAAGCTATTGCCATGATTTAAAAATGATTTCAACTAGGAAATCCAATTGAATTTTTTTTTATTATGTTAAATTGTTCTGTAAAAGGATTCAGAGTTTCTGTTTTGTTTTTTGTTTTGGTTTTCTTTTTCTTTTTGGTGCATGGTCTGGGAATTGAAACCAGGTCTTCTGCATGGAAGGTGAGCATTCTACCACTGAACCACCCGGGCACCCCCAACTGAATTTTGTAAAGTTATTTTTCAATGGGAGAGGCCCTTCCTTCAAGACAAGAGTTATATATTATCTTTTTTCCTACTTTAGTATGGCAAGTGGGCCATCTCTGAGAGCATTTTCACTTTATAAACAAATACTTGTCATGATCCTTTCAAAAAGGCAAGCTACCCTTGTGCAGTTAAAATCTGAATTCAATTACCCACCGATAAATTACATATAACTATTGTTACTATAAATCAATCACAAAAAGTAAGATACAATTGTTAATTAACAGTCCTAAAAGAAGGACTGAGAGACAAAACTCAAATTCAATCTTTGCAAGATAAAATAAAATTGTGTAATGTATCATCCCTTTAGTTAAGCCTTTTATTTATAAAGCTAGCAAATTTTCCCCACCTAGGCTAAATTCACTTAAGCTTTTCTGGACAAATTCCCCGCATTCAACAGAAAAAGTTCCAATGTTTAGTCAGAAAAGAGGTTCAGGAGCATTAAGATAATTACACAATTTTAACTTCTAAGTATATATTTTTTAAAAAATTTAATAGTGTACTTTCTTTGCTTAGAAGGAAATTTACATTACAAAGAACCTGACTTTCAAAATCCCTGAACCCAAAAGCCATTAAAAAATAGCCCGGGAGCCAAGTAGCTTCACTAAATATTTATCAGAACATAACATTTCTATAACATCAAAGTTTCTGGCTATCGTGCAGTTTTAAGTTTGCGTCCATTTTTACCCCACTGTGTTTTTAGTATAAAACACTGAAGCATGTTGATTCTGGTACCAATCATAAAAGAGACTGTGAGGAGAGTTCAAAGTAACCTCAAACATGGTGACTTCATGTTCAAAAGATTTTTTTTCATGTTAATAACATTTAAATCTTTGCTTCTGTCTGACTCAGAGGACTCAGACGAGAAGTTTGGCCAAATCAGCTATTCCAGCCAGGTGAGCAAACTGTACTAAGCACAAAGTAAAAGGCGAAACAGGGAAGGCTAAGTATGGACCAAATGCATAAGAAGCTCAAACAGTCAAGGAGGGAAAAAATTACTTAGCCCAACTTTCTCAGTATGAGTCTAGAAAAAAATTCATGAGATCTCTGAGAGAGCTTTATGCATCTTTTTAAAAAAACTGTTTAATGGCCATTTTAACCACCTTTTTAATACGATTAATTACATTCACAATGTGGCATGACCATCACCACCATACATTAGCAAAAGATTTTCAGCATCCCAAATAGAACTCTGCACCCATTAAGCAACAATTCCCCATTTTTGATCACTGGGAACTTCAGAGTTCCAGGGCTTTCACATTCTGTGGCATCAGAGTTTTCTTCCAAGCATCTAATGTAACAAAGGAGCTATAATATCTTTTGTGACAATGACCCCTAATTGCTGGCTAAAATCAAGTGTTCATTCCTGAGAGATGACCCCAGTTTACTGTATACAGTTTTTCCATCTGTCACTGGCATGCAAGAACCCAATCAGAGAAAGCAACCCCATGAATAGGGTGAAAAATAACCAATGGAGTTTTCTATTTACAACTTTGCTCTGATCTAGAGATCCTGATGGGACAAGTATTCGGACCACAGCTGGCCCAGAATTGCCAACCTCAGGTAGCACCATGTCTTGGAGTCCATGCATATTCGATATTATGGGTGACCAGCCTTTTTCCAACTAAGGACCAAGCCAGGGCACTGCTCCCGTTTTCACCGGAGAAAGATGGCAGTGGGAAAGTCCAGGCAGCCACCTGAGTTTCCCAAACAAATACAAGTTACTTTAATAACTCAAACCTGTTAACTAGATAACGGTCGGGGGTGGGGGGAGAGGAAAGTCGGAAAACTAAAAATAATTGTTCATTAAGGTTCAAAGAATGAAAATGGCTACACAGTTTTACAACATGGTCCCTTGGAAAACCAAAATGAAAAAGAAACACATTGGGGTCTTTTTTATTTAAATGGTGCATGTGCTTGGACATTAAATGGTGCAGACTGGACACATTCTCTGGAGCCTTCTTATGAGAGCTGAGTCTTCTCTGTTTTCTCAGGTTTCCAGAACTGCTATTTATTACTCTGCTACTGCATGTTTTCATTCCAGAGGAGTGTGATTGTTAATTTGTTATTGCGAGTTTCTTAAGGAGTCAAAACATCCCGAAAAAAGCCTGAACTACACACAGCAAAAAAAACGCTAGAAAAATGTCTCAACAACATGGAAATGACTCACTGCATAACGAAAGCTAAGGAGGCTGAAGAAATACTCTCCCATTCAATTCGGGGTCAATTTTTTCAGATGAACCAAAAAAAAAAAAATCCAGCTCAACCCAGTTTTCAAATCAGAATTCAAATTCAAAAAGACATCTGTGGTTGAAATATCCTGGGAAAATAGTTTTAAAGCATCTTTCTTCTCGTTCCTAGTCAGGAAGGTCAATTATCACTCGCACTCAAGTGTTCACATTTGGCTCGTTTCTACTCCCACATTCTCACTTCCAACAATTCTTATGTCCAGATAAGGGAGAGAATCATTGTACAAGTTGACTGCACTGATTTCCACCATTTTTCTTCACCATTTCAGAAAAGAGAGAAAAAAAGGCAAGAAATTGAATCGAAAGCATCTCTAAGAGACAATGACTGCAGAACAAGCCTTTTAGATCAATGAAGCTCCAAGTACAAAAGAGCAAACGCACCTGGGAAAGAATGTCTGGCAAATATTTGCCAGATAAAGGCAGCTGATGTTTTTCTATCCTTTTTCTGCCTTGTTCCCCAATTTCCCTCCCCATGATACCCACGTACAATTGTCTTTTGGTCACATTTCTGAACTCAATCGGCATATGGAGATGAAGCACTAGACAGGAGCCTCTAAAACTCAGGCAACTATAAAAACCTAGGTAGGGGGTCCCCAGTTCTGTCCACTAATGCTAAAAAAAGATTTCAATATATCTTGAACTCAGTGTCGCTACTAAAGTAAATCAGAAAATGTTTAATATAGAACTGCTCTTTGGTAATGATGCCGATTATAATTTTTAAATGCAAATTACTAAGTCCTCTTGAACCTGATTATGTATAACACAGAATAATTTCTTAAAAGGGCTCTATTTCAGGTGGCCCTTCCAAGAGTTCAAGCCCTAGGGAACTTTAATCAGACACTGAACATACACCCTCCTTGGTCTGAACTAGTAGGACAAATAATATTTCAAAACCGTTTTTCCCAGTAAGTAATAACAGTTTGAAAAAAAATAGTGACTTGTTATCTCAAAGCCTTCTCAATTATGAAGTGACTACTCTGACATTATCATATGTACAAAGACGGTTGCAAACACAAATCAGAGGCCAAATTCCTAGTCCATCTCGCTCTATGTGCACACATGTGTGTATGATTCAGTAATTGAGCATTCGCAATTCAAAATCTCCTGCAATTGTTTATAATTTTCAAATGTCAGTAAAAATCATAAAGTAAATAAGAGCATTAAGTACACTGAAAGGGCAGTCGATTTTTGGACCAGATACAGTTATCAGGAAACAGGAATAAAGGAAATGTACAAATAAATCCAAAATGAGATTTGATCCTGAAAATTTCAACCACCATCTCTATCAGGTATTTTATCACACCAAATAAATGAATATTATGTGTTCAGTCGAATGAGTTCAGACAAAGACACTTCATCTGAATAAGAAAATGAGCCCGAAGTTTCAAGAAGGAATATAGTTGTTTTAAGTCTTTGAAGTACTTATAGAAAAACTTCAAAAATGCTCAATAAATTATTTAATGAATAGAGCAGGAGAGTAAACATAACTATAACTTTTGCATGCCAACTGGGACTCTAAAGCATCCCAAAACAATTTCCTTTCTTATGTGCTCATGTTTATTAGTGTGATAGTACTTAGACTATTTTTAGCATAGAAAATATTTCTTTATAGACAACTACTAATGTAAATATTAATTCAGATTTGGACACACATTCAAATTAAGAAATGATCAAATTCAACAAGGTTTCTGTCCAGTGAAAGCGCAAACTTCATTATACACATCATTTCCTCCATTCACCAAGCAGAAATGCTATTAAGTATCAAAATAATTTGAGCCCTAATTGGGCAACCAGGGAAGACACTGGACATTCATGCATTCATTCAAAACTATTGCTTCATCTTCTACTACTCCTGCATGTTAAGGATACAAGGTAAAATTTAAGATCACTTAGTCTCTCATTTTACATGAGAAGAATATAAGGAGGAGAGCGAGCAGATGCTTTGAGGATGTCAGTTTATCACAGACAGAAGAGAGTGGATTGCTTTACTTCCTGTACCTTGTTTTATCTGCCATACTACCCCGGATGCTGAGGCGGGGGAAAAACTTCCAGGCACAGAGTCCAACTGGGAAACAAGACATCTGAGTAAAGAAACGAAACTATCAACGACTCCATAGAAAGTCATGCAGACATGTACTCAGGAATTGGGAGCAGAGGGAAGGGAGGTCTGTTTGGGCTGAAATAGCTGGAAACTTCCCAGCCTGGCAAAGGAGCAGCTCCTGTTGGGTTTTGATGCTTGGGAAAGAATGTGGACTAGTGAAGGGAGAAGGGTTAGGGAATAATATGGACCAGGTTTGCAGGTCAGACATAAACATGGTAGGTACAGTCTGAGACTAAGAGTAGAAACCGAGTTTTGTCCACACTCCCTTCAGCCCTAGCTCTCCCACTTACTCAACAGCACCATCACCATCACCCACCCCTATGCCTGCTATCTTGCTCTAAATGCCAACAAATGATAGCCTGGAAAACGCCCATAGAGAACAATTACATAATAATGGTAAAGTGTGAATAGCATTTACTAAGTGCCAAGTGCTGTTCTAGGAATTGTGTGTATATACACACACAAACACACACACACTGATTTATTTCATCTTCTCACTGATTTTAATCCCTACGTGGTGTCTTGGATTTACGTAACCCAGAAAAATATATGCTTAATCTTAATACATGCCATGGGGTGGACCCATATACATAGGACCTTTTGATGAGGCTATTTTGGTTAAGGCAGGGCTCACCTCAATCAGCATGGGCCTTAATTCTGGTACTGAAGTCCTTATAGAGATGACTACAGAGAGATGGCCACAGGGAGCTGCCAGACGCTGGAAGTCGATGGAACCCAGAAGAGAAAGGAGAAGCCAGGAAATGCCACCTTGGGCACTGCCATGTGACAGACAAGCCAAGGACCAAGGATCACCAGCAGCCAGCCCCAGAATGCCAGTCTTTTGGGAGAAAGCCTCGCCTAGTGTCACCAGCATTTCTGGACTTCCCCTAGCCTCAAAACCATGAGCCAATAAACTCCCATTTGTTTTCACGGCCAGGAAATGAAAACACTCTACTTTTCAGATGAGAACTGAGACACAGAGAGACTAAGTAACTTGGTCAAGCTAGTGAGCAGTGGGGCTGGTATGCAAATCACAAGACCAAATTCTGGAATACCCAATTACAACTGAGCACACAGGTACAACCTTCCAACAAGCTTGGATAGCAGCTTCCAGAATAGCTTGATATCCCCTACTCGTCACCCAGCTTTGATTCCCTTCCTATTTCCCTTCTGACAATTCAGAAATATTCTTAAAGTTGCTATCACACCTCCAGGGCTACTTCCAAAAGCCTATTAGAGCAGATCTAAATGATGGTTCTTTAGATACCTCAGCAATCCAAAAAGTATGGACATCTGAGAAACCCTGCATGATCTAGACTGATGACGGCTCATTTAACAACCATGAACAAATTTTAAAACATCTTCCCTTGCTGTACAATGCATCTGGCCACTCAGTCTGTTATCAGGAGAGCCAGGATTAAAGATGGTGACCTCTGTCTTTTCTCTCTCTCACCCTTATTTTCCCAAGGTGTATATTTATATTTTTGCAAAGCACCAAAGGGAAACATCAAAAGGAGCCTTCCTGCGGGGTTAGCAGTAAATGAATAACGGCTGGACTAGAGAGCAAAGACAATGTGAGTCATGGATATTGTGTTAAATATATAAGCTTTCTCTGGCTTTCTTTGAAATGTTTTCTCATCTCAACTTGGAGCTGTTGGCTTTATATTCACTCACCCAGAAAGCTCCATCTGGGAGCCCAGGGTCAAACTCTCGATAACATTCAAAGCCCATAACCTTTCATTCAAATTTTAGGCATTTCAACTTGTAATACCTATGTCCTTTTTACAACAATGTAACTTAAATGAGGCAATAACTGACAAGAGTTCACTAGAGCGATGTGGTTTGGCGCAGTTTTGCAATCGAGCCATCTCCCCCTCTTAGAGGTCTCAGGGTTGTAGGAGCCCATCCACAATGGGTTTACTGAAGTCCCGCAGCCCTGCGCTACCATGTGGAGCTTTGGGGGACACTAAGCCAAAAAAAAAATCCCTCATTTTGATTATCAATCGCAACGGTTATTTTTATTTTCTCCTGTGAATTCTGACCTTCCCAACTGGGCCCTGATACATGAGAAGGCGAGGAAGGGCCTTTTGAACATAAATCGCTTTGGGTACTAATGACCAAGTGCCTAGATATTTTTTTGGCTGATTGTGGGACTCATAATAAATTCTTATTACTTTTCTTCTTTTCTCCCCAAATGAATGAAAACAGCACTCAATCATCTCAGGAGTAGCCATGGACTGAAAAGAAATAATTTTTTTTAATGAATAACAACTTGGAATTTACTTTAAGAAATAAAAGTAAATGGCTTTGCATTTTAAATGAAATCTGTTACTGTTGGATTACAATTTAAATTGTAACAGTCTAAATAAAAGTTCCTTTGCAGGTAGAACTTAAGAGAAAAAGATGTATGAACACAGAGCCTTCTGGAGTTAAAGGATAAAGCGATATATCCTTTTTTTTTCAATTCTACAAAATATAGCAACAGTATTACAAGAAAAACCCCTCCTTTCTTTATGTGCCACCTGTACCAGGACTTTTTATTAATAGCACACTCCACGGAGCTTGCATTCAAGCTCATTGCTCTTTTCTAACAAATTTTTCCTTCAAGTTCTCCTCTGGTTGTGAATTTTAATTACTGCCTCCTTGCTGGCTATACACAAGTACACATACCTTTCAAAAGCTAATTGAAACATAGAGAAATTAAATATGATTTATGCAAGGTCATATAAAAAAGTCATAGACCCAGCCTGTTCTCTGCCGACTATTCTGGGTGGTGCTGGGCAAATACCCCGTGGTCACGTTTTGACTTTTGATTGTTGTTTTCAAAATCCTCTTGGGTATTTCGAAGGGGCTCATGTCGACGAGATGGAAGGAAGATGCTTTGAGCAAATTTCTATAACATTGCACAATTTCATATTCCTGGACCTACCACACATGCCAGTTAGCTTTTAACACATGCATTTAAAACTCTCTTAAAGATATTACATAATTGGGTTAAGTACCTATAAATGGGAGACAGTTGTATAGCCTAAAACATACTTTATTTTACCCCTTAAATGCAGCTGAATTGCAATGCCTGGTAAGCAATTTGCACAAAAAGAAATGCCCCTCTGCCTTTAAGAGCTGCACTAAACTGCACTAGACCCCGTCCTGAGATAAGACCTGCATTAACCATGCCTGGGAAAAGGTGACAAGAAGACTTTGAGAGTATAAGAGGCTTTCAGGGGGGAAAAAGAGTCACAAGTACTGAGCTGCAATGAGAAATGAGGACGCCAGAGTTGTCATATCAAAAAAAAAAAAACATTCACAATCATGGGCAGATTAAGCAGATAACAAGAGGTGAGGTTTTTTGTGTTTTTTGCTTTTTTTTTTTTTTTAATTAAAAAGGAGGTCATTCCTTTTGTTTTCAGGACCTCAGAAAATAAACCAGGGCAGCTGGGCTACAAGGAGGCTTTGACCGCCTGGTAGCATAACTCAGAGTCTTAAAATCAGGGGAAACCTGAATCCCAGGGAGCTGTTCATACTTCGCTGTCTGCTACTACCCTAGAAGATTTCTTGACTGAACAAATGGGCACCTTTTTTCTGGTTATTTCCGTATCATGAAAAAGCTAATTGCCATTTAATTTTTATCTAATCATGTCGGCTGTTTTTTTTTCTCTTTTCTCTCGTCTAGTCCCACCCCACCTACACTGGCATTCTCTGTGGTCAAAGAATCTGTTTCAGTATTAGTATTCAATATAGCAAATGTCAAGTAAACACTCTACACATTTCCTGTGCTATTTAAGGCATTCTAAGCAATTATTTCCTCTAAAGTATTAAACTGAAAATTTTCCTAGCTGATGCCAATTCTTACAGT
Source organism: Myrmecophaga tridactyla (assembly GCA_004026745.1). NCBI lineage: Eukaryota > Metazoa > Chordata > Mammalia > Pilosa > Myrmecophagidae > Myrmecophaga > Myrmecophaga tridactyla. Next base: position 17,863 of record PVIY010014132.1, on the reverse strand, counting down.
AATAGATGTCACAGAACAGTAGTTTTAGAAGACTCAAATGCAGCTTTTAGATCAGCTATGCTCATCATGCTACGTTTGCCAAGATTTTTCTAATTTCCGTATTTTTACAGCATGTTTTTGAGAGAGTGGACAAAACTTTAACTAGTTAAAGTGACACATGAAGCTTTTTTTGCACATCTGAAGGTTAACAGGCACATCGGTTTCTTTCAACATATATTTTTCCTCTGGGCAAAAAGATAAGAGATAGAAGATATACACAGAGACACAAACACTTGAACTTCGCTGCCACATTACATTGCCAAAACCATGACCTCTGACAATATCTTTATATTTGATAAAGCTCTAAGTCATACAGTTTGTTCATAAAAAGTTGGTTCCCCGTACTATAAAGGGGAACTATAAAGGGTATATGCCATACTTATACAAACAGATGTGTGAAGCCCTAGAAAAAATATTAAGCAACTCCGACACGATGTATGCTTATATAAATGTGTACATGCAAATGACTATATCCATTTATACGCGTACAAATGTGATCTTAAAAACACATTTGTGTTTAGTTCGATTATGGTCTTTTTCATCTTTTTTAATTAGATTAGATATTTTTGGCATTACATGGAAGTGACTTAAAAGCAACATAATTCTAGGGCGGTACAATGGTGGCTAAGTGGCAGAATTCTTGCCTGCCATGCTGGAGACCCAGGTTCTGATACCCAGAGCTTGCCCATGCCAAAAAAAAAAAGAAAAAAAAAATGTAACCCAGTTCTAATCCTGAATAGCTAAAACTGCATTAAATTGCCACCTCCTCCTACAAAAATGTATGGCCTTTGGAAAAACTTTCATGCCAGAGTGCAATTTGCAAAAAAAAACTCCCTTGCTTAATTTTAAAAATATAGTGAATGATCAGAATTTCCTACTGATGAAAGGATTCTATTATTCCCTCCAAGCCAAACCCTGTTTTGATTTTTATTTGCTGTACCAAATATTACTACTTGCTGAAAGACTGCCTTAAAGCCTTAAAGGTTATATTCTCGTGTCTTCCACTCAATGATGTGATTGCGTTAGGAAGGACCCTCAGATTGGCAACCAAGACTGTATCACTACCTTAAGAGCTATGCTGTCAGCAACCACATGTCCAGAGAACTCCTATCTGGGACGTGTGACCTGATGAGTTTGTTTCAGATCTGTCAGCAGAGTCCTATGATATCCCCCTCTCAGGTGGTCTGTTTGCTGCCACCCATCCCCACTCTTGAGTAGGGAGGGGATGCTGCATTGGAGTAAACAAACCAAAGAAACAGCGGTCACACCAAGAATTCCCATCACTAATTAGGGGTCCGAGGATCTGAGCATCACACGGGGAACTCTCCCCAACCTTTCAAGCAGGTCTAATACCCTCTTAGGAGATGAATCAGGCATAACAGATGAGAGAAAAGGAAGGAAAACCAATAACGATTTGGCTGTGATGCTTTGTGGCACACCCCTGCTGAAATGTTTTAAAGCTCATTTTTCTAGAGGGGTTACTTCTGAGAGGAGAAGAAAAGCTGGACGAGGGGGAGCCACACAGAGGGCATCAAATGCACAGGGAACCCTGACTCTGGGTAGAGAGCCACGTGAGTGGTCGCCGAATCCTTCTTCTTTATTTATATTTATTCTGTGAGCATGCTTTTGCCTACACTTAAGAAGTAGTAAAAGAAAAATGATTTTATGTGTGAAAAATAGAGGTGTTTCAGCAGAAGAGACTTAAAAAATTCTTAGGAAATGAATATTCCTTAGCCTGTACATTTCTTAAACTTGACATTGGATTAGGAACAAAAACCTTTTTAAAGCCCTGAATTTTTATATCATTCCAGAGCTATACAAACCTTTTCAGCCATAAGAATGCATGAGATTGAACTGAAAACATGTATGACAAAGATAAATTTAAATGTATAAATATGAAATGGGGAAAGATAATTGATGTGATCATGCTGCTAAAAACTCAATAAAAGCTCAACATAATTAAAAAAAAAAAAGATTTTACAAAACATTTTTACAAGTCCCAGAAGGCATGTGTGGTAAGTAAGGAAGCATAATTAAAGAACATAGGGTCTGAGGTTAAAATGGTGTGAGTTGAATCTCAGCCCTTCTCACCTACTAGCTCTGTAACCTTGGGCAAGTTCATAGCCTTACTAACCCAGTTATCTTACCTGTAAGCTGGATGTAAGAACCACCTATATAGGTTTTCCTTGAGGATTAAGGGATTAGTAAAGTAACTGGCACATCCTAATCCTCAAAATACTGACCATAATTATTACGGAATGAACAGGTTCTCTATGCTACGACCTTGCAGGAATACGGTACATGTTTCCTTGTGTTGTCAATCATGGACCCAACAAATAAATAAATGTTTATAGGGAAATGATTTATTGAATATATATATCAACAATCAAATGCAGATTTAGTTTAAAGTGAAATTACCTAGATTGCTATATAGAAGATGCTCAAATGAATGGGAGAAATAAATCTAAGGGCCCCAGAAGAAAAGTGTGAATAACTTGAATATCTGGTTTCAAGAGAGTCTAATAATAGCGATGTTAGCTGTCCCTTATAAGAGAAGACCAAACTTCTGGCTTGGGACAAACTACAAGTACAATCCAGCATTAACTTAAAAAAAAATTTAAAAGTTAAAAACATCTACCACTTAATGAATATTCAGAATTCACAAACACCTTAAGTCCTTCCATCTGACACTGGCAAAGAATAACAATTAGCAAAACATATCTGTTGAAAGGCTGCCTCCCAAAAAAGTACAGAAAAGGAAATCAAAGATTAACTGTTTGAAGGCAGGGGCCACAACTTAGTAAACTTATTTACTGGTACCCCCTAGTCCAGTGCCCTGCACACAGAAGGACTGCAAGAAATGAACAAAACAAAGTTGAGTGTAAAGCAAGGAGGTGGACAAAAAGATGTGTGAAGTCCTTTCTCATATTAAAATTTCATGAATGGGGTCAGCCACGGTGGCTCAGTGGCAGAGTTCTCACCTGCCATGCCAGAGATCCGGGTTCAATTCCCGGTGCCTGCCTATGTTAAAAAAAAAATAATAATGATATCATGAATGACCAACTGCATACATGATCAATCTATCACTGATTGCAGCTCATCTTCATAACTAACCTCAAGAAATCACTGCTACAGGGCGGCTGCTGTGGCTCAGCAGGCAGAGCTCCGACCTGCCATGCTGGAGGTCTGGAGTTCGATCCCTGGTGCCTCCTGCCCATATGCAAATTTAAAAAAAAAGAAATCACTGCTACATTAATAATGAAGCTTACTGAAGATATCCCTCCTGCCTTAATTTCAATTAATCCACTGCTCGATTGCAGGTTTTAATTCTATTATAATATTAAGAATATGCTTACCCTCTAAAAGTTTCTCAAAACATAAAGAAACTCATGACTCTGGGAGATAAATGTTATGTTTTGAAGCAGAAGGATGAATTATGACATTGCCATTTAACCACCCTTCAGTGTATTTATTGGGCATTAGTTGTTATATAAGACAATGGCTCTCCTTGGAGAAATAAAGCAAACTTAAAATAAGAGTTTTCCAAAGGAAAAAAAAGAAATTGTTACAATAGGAAATTTCTAGAGGTAAATAATCTTTATATTACATAGCAACTAAAAGTTTTTTGAAGAAAATACACACACTTAAAGTCACAGCAGAGCTGCAGAACTGCCAGAAAAGAATGTATTTGATGAGATGCTGACTGATAAAAACAAAGGAAAATACAAGCTGAAGGATTAAATTCCTCTTAAAATCAACCATTCACACCCCTGTACCTATGTTACTTGTTTATGAGTCTGATGTGCATTTCAGCATAAAACCCCATTCAGATAATCCAAAACTCCTAATCTGCCACATTCCAAACACAAATAGAATCGCCAGCATTTTATGCCCATAAGAAGAGCTCCTAAAAGCTATTAGTAAAAGTTATTTGTAGGTGAAGAATCAAAAGACATAAGGAATTCAGAATTAAAATGTAATGCTTTTAGGGGTCCAAGGGTAGGTCAATGGTGCAATTCTCACCCGCCATGTGGGGTTTGATTCCCAGCCCATGCACTTCCCAAAACAAACAAACAAGCAAAGAAAGAAAGAAAAAACAAAAAAAATTCAACAAATGGTGCTGCAATAACAGGATACTCACATGGAAAAAGAATGAAATGTGGCCCCCGCCATACAGCATGCAAAAAAAAAAAAATGTAAATGCTCTTTAATTTTTCAAGGCACATGCTAGAAAGCACTTTCAGTTGAAGAGAAGAGCAAGAATATTCTCCTGCACAGAAACTGGCAAATAAGGAACACAAAACACCTGGATTTACTTTCCTGTTTCCTTGTCTGTAATTTTTCTGTAAGATTAGTTAACAGTCAAACACACTTCAAAGCAATGAATTACACACATACACAAAGACACACTCTCACACAAAGGAGAGCAAAGCTGATGCTATTTAAACATCACGAAATATTTCCCTAACCATGCACAGATGGAAGTACAGACTTTTCTGCCAACAGCCTGGTTCAGAAACTTTGCTCTATTTTTAATTATTTGGTTCAGAGGACCCGTTTGTGATTAACTTCTGTGTTGGATGGCAAAGCAAGTAAAGTTCCTGACCCACAGCAAAGAACACAGAGAGAAGCTTAATTATTTTAAAACAGCCAGTGTAATATTATAAACCATGTGCAGAGACAATTTGTCAGACCTATTGATGGTTACTGCAGTTTGGCAGCTGTAGAGCATGTCAGTAAAACAGAAAAATCTACGCGATTGCTCTTAAGGGACACCAAAATGAAGTTTTAAAAGATATCTAAGCTTTGGTCCTTGAGAAATAGCAATGGAGCGAGAAATGGAGAGGAAGAAATTAATAGCGTTGTTAAGAACTAAGCTTATTAGTGTTACAAGTTTCAGTTTTGACTAGGAACACTGAATGGAATGCCAAGAGCTTTAAGCACAGGAAATGGACTCAGATTCAAGGAGAAGTTGGCCAGGAAACTCAAACCATAGTATTCAGAATCACACACCAGAAACGCTGAGCAAGATGAAATCCCAGAAGAGAAGTACAAAGAGAAACAGTCTCCAAAATGAGTCAGAAAAGCTGATCAAGTTCAGAAGAAGGAGCAGGTTGAAACTGTTTTGCATTTCTAAGAGTTGTATATCAAAATAAAGAAAGAAAAAAAAAACTACTGACAAAAAAGAAAACAATAAACCCAAGTACTGAATCATTATTAACAGAAACAAAATAAAATACAAGGCATCCAGTTAAGAGTCTTGCAGGGAGAATAGGAATAAAACCTGACAGACCTTAATTTCTAGAAAAGCTGTCTTGATCAATACCCCTGAAATTTTAAAACCTTCTGTATTTAAGTCCTTGATGCCTCTGGAGAACTTCAGATTCTACTGGGCCATAGGCCAGAGAGCTCCAAAATGTTTCAGGAGTAATAGTTATTACTAAAAATTACATTTGCAATGAGTCCAGGATCAATATCAGCATGAGCTGGGCTTTTAAAAAACACAAAACAAAGCAAAACAAAAAAAAGCATCTAATTTCTCCTTGAGGAGTGTAGAAATGGAAAATAGAAACAGAACCACCCTTTACAGGGAGCCCATAATGCTGAAGTTCAGCTTCTGAAATTACTAACACCGGCTACTAGCTTTGGCTGAGGTTGGTTGGCATGGCAAGACCCTTGGATGGACACATCCATATTTGTGGGTAATTATGAAATTCATTAACTGGAAGCAATTCAGGGAGCCATCACAAGGAGAAGAGAAGGCGTGATCTGTTCCAGAAAGTCCAAAATAAAGTTGACTTCAATTATACATATTCATATTTCTCCTTCTCTGCCATGCAGATAGGTGAAGGATGCGTATGAGTAAGCGTGTTGGCAAGAGACTAGCATTAAAAAAAAAAAACACTCTAAAAAAAAAAGAAAAAGCACATCTACAACTCAATTATTTATAGTTCACAAATGGTTTTATAATACCAACCTGGGGTTATTACAACAGGCCACTTGGCCATGGCTAGAAATGTTTTTATTTCATTTAGAAATGTTTCTACTTGTTGTAACAATAGTCACTGTGATGGGATTTGCCCTGTGTTTTGTCCATAAAGCAACCCTATAAGATATGTAAACACGAATTCAATTTTCTTTAAGTCAAGGAAGGCGAAAATGTGGTTGTCAGAACAAGAACTGCTTTCTGTGGGATATTCTAGTTAAATGAAAGCTATTCAACTTGAATCAATTGCTGTATCCATTCTCCAATACACAGCAGATTTATATTTCAGAAGCTTTTTGACAGAGAACAAAATGTTACTGAAATATCTCTTCCATTCCTTTTGTCCTACATAACATTCCATGAGCTGAACTCCCAACAAGGGGCATATATTTGTCAGCTTCTGTTTGCTCTTGTTCTATTCTAGTTTGTCTTTGTTGCAAATTTTCCATTTTGACCCTTTCCTGACAAAACATCAATGTATACCTTTTGCTTGCTTTTACAAACTTTTAATAAAGAAAATAAAAAATCGTATTCTGTACCATCTTTAAGCACCTAAAACTTCAAAAAATAAGCCCCACTGTTTAAATCAGTGATCAAACATTAAAATATATATATATGTGTGTGTGTGTGTGTATGTATCACTTATGTAAACACCAGAAATCCAGGGAGAAAATTATTCCGACGATCTACACATTCCTACACAGAACCGATCACACAAGTATTTAAAAACTAGACCTGTCATGGGAGACAGGCTGGAAGTAGCAAGAACAAGCCCCTGTAAGATGAATTTCTCCTCTACTATCTCCACCCCAGGTCGTATCAGGACCACACTGTGGGCAGACACCAAGATGGAAAGAATGGACTGGTGCCTTTTTTTCTAGCATATCTGTGCAAACACTCAACAAAGTGCTCAAGAGGGAGTTCCCGATCTGAAAGTGACAAAGGTATGCAGCCGCAAGCTGTACAAGCAGAACATTTGACACTGCCCTCGCCATTTAATGACTAAGCCTGAGCCAGTTCAAAATCAGTCAGAAACAGTTTTCAGACAACGGGAGCACTAAAACACTGCTGCTCAGGGAAGGCGTCCAAGAGGAGGTCTCTGAAGCGGGGTGTCATTCTTTAGGGCGGCCCCCCAAAAAATGGTGACGCATTATGCCTCCTGGCAGGTTCATTCATATATATTTTGGACGGCAAAGACGCCACCAAGTCCCGAGGACTTCCAACGAAGATCTTGGGGCAAGAAGAGATGTCCACCAGCACTCTCTGTGACCTGTTAGAGAGAAACATTCTTAGCTACTCCATCACCGAGTAGAACTCCCCCACTAGGCTGTGTCCCCTTGACTCCTGGGGACAAAGCTGTAAAGAGACTGAGAGGGTACACCTAAAAGAGAGGGCCCTTGTCTCAACTGCAGGATCACGAATGAGGTGTCCACATAGGAAATCTAGCTTCGGTCTAGAAGAGTAACAGTTTCTAAGCATTTCTGAAACTAACAGTATGTTGGCCAGCCTCCAAATTACTTCTGCAAAGAAAAGGTTTTAGCCGGTCATCACTGCACATGTTCCTGGCATCAAGAGATGAACAGTATTTTTTGTTGTTGCTGTTGTTTTGTTCATTTTATTACTAGAAGATTAACCAGTAGATGTTACAGGTCAGCAGATGTTTACTTATCATGGAAGGTGACTCAGGCTTCTTGGACCTGCATACGTCCTGCACGGGCTCTCTCTCCAGCCCAGGTAGACATAAGACTGACTCACAGGTGACCAGATGAACTTCCTCTACCCTCTTCTGTGGCATCTCATGAAAGACAACTGGAACTTCCTGGTACTGACAGGATCTGACCACAATATCTTCCCAGGTAGGAAAAGAACTAAGAGAAGGTGGCATCAGATTTCACGATTGCATACACAAGATCAATTTGATTTCCTGATGTTTTTAACCTTGCCGACACTGGGGCATTAAAGGAAATACAGTTCTAGGCGCTCAAAGTTAAAGGTGCTGCAGCTGCAAAACAAAAACACTCCCCAGCTATGCATCAAGTTTAGGCTTAGGCACTACAAAAACATCTGATACCTAAATATATGATTCAAGGTTCCAAGTGGTAACTGGTGCTCGCATACATTCGGAGGCTAAACTCTTGCATTTCTTCACCTTTCCATCTCCATGTCAAAATCACTCTATTAGGCCAATTCAATTAGCAAAGCTGTGTCTTTTGGGTCTACAGTTTCAAAGAAAGGATTTCTAGCCATTGGAACCTAGCAAATCACTCTTGGGGTCTGTTTCCTCCCCTAGAAAATGAGGACTCTCTCTGCTCCAGGAGAGAGCAATTTATACAAGGTACTCTGAGGTCTGTGCCATGTTATTATAAATCAAGGAGAACCCATGACATGCTAGCCTATATACCTGGTTTGGATGACTGTGGTTTTTAAGACTGTAAATTACTCAATCAGAGGCTGAGACTGCAAAACGCTATAAGAAAAAGGGTCATGTTGAGCAGTCCTACAAAAGCAGCAGCAGCAAACTTAGGACTCTATCCCAACGATATCTTAAAAAACTCTGAACATTTAAAATGGGAAAGTTAAAAAAAAATTTTAAGGAAGTGATCTTAAGACTTCAGGGGAAAGAGTTAAATTAACTGCACTATTCAGGGATAGAAATTCTGCGATTAGTCAGGTCACTAAATGTTCTCTGCACAGCAGAATAGCAAACAGCTAGTGTTTGTTCATTTTCATAGATTAATAATAACTCTGCAGGACTTAAAAACAAAATGAACGGCAACTTCTAAAGTTTTGTCTGGAAAAGAGTCTAGAAAAACGCTCATATGCCACTGGTAAGATTCATGTTTCAAGGTCACTTTCAAAACTATCTTTCATCATTTTAATGTTGCTGATTACTCACAGTCACCTATTCTAAACGCTAGGATGACTGAAATAGAGTCTTCCTCCTTTTGTGTCTGTTTACAAAGATTGTTAAAATAGTACCGCTCATTTGGATGATGCTTAGATGAAGAAAAATACAACCTGTTCCTTCTGAAGCGTAGGGAAATGTACAAAGGGTTACAGAGGCTTAAATAGAACAGGAAAGCCGAAATAAAACACCAAATTTGGGTTTAGATGCTATCACTGTATTTCCTTCAAACTCAACAGAAATCAAGGTTTTTATGGAATGAGATTTTAAAATAAATAACCAGATCATCTTTTATCCCATCAGTATAATAATAGAAACTTATCTTGTGGGCCTAGGACCACTGATAAAAGAGAAAAACAAACAAACAAACAAAAACTGCCCATCCTGTGAAAAGTGTCACATGAAGCACTGGAGGCAACAGTTAGAAGGAAACTGTTCCTTTTACTAAGTAAACGCTGTCTCCTCCAAAAAGTCACAACTTGAGGCCATACTTCTCATGGGTGTAGCTGCAGTGGCCCAGGCAGCTTCAGCTCAACTGGAAACGTTGTGCAGAGATGGGGAAGAGCAATTAAAAACAAAACTCATCCAGGGTCCTTTCAGCCGCCATTGGGGACCTGTCAGGGCATGGCCAAGTAGACAGGGCTTTGTGGACATGCCTAAGGGGACATTTTGGCAGGCAAAGGGCCCAGGGTTTGAGTTTCTAAGGTCAGGCTCCCTTTTCTATTCCTGTCAGCACTTCTAACAGGAGCAAATGTCCCTCACACTGGAGACCAAAAAAATGTGGACACCCACTGCCTGGAAAATGTGTCCTCACTTTTTCCATAGATGGCCGTAGATGGCCACACCTGGGCAACCAACTGAAAGGGGACAGAGTTATCAAAGTCAGATTGGCCTCTCATCCCATCCATTTCATTCCTAATGGGCGGGATGACCACGCGGTGGGAGGCAGAGACAGTTCCAGGATCCCTCTCTCTCCTTCCAGTGGGGTCTCCTCTCCATGCAGTGCTTTACCTGGACCTGATTAACCTCCCTTAGAACTCCAGAATGACTCTGTTCCAGATCAAATCACTTCCTCGGGGTAATTATCTCAACAGAAACCTTCACTCAGCTTCTACAGTGGAGCCATCAGAATGCTTAAGGGGGACGGATCAAGGTCAGAGAACAGATGGTACAGGTGTGGAGCCCAAATTCATCCATTCATTCACAGCAACAGCTGGGTTGCTAAGAATCTTCGCATAAATGACATCCAGCATGAAGTTTTTCACTATGCAGAAAGTGTTAGCCATTCAAAAACGAAGCAATTCTTCCTGCATTGCATTTCAATAATATCAGTGTTTCATGTGATTTAAGTGTAATACTTAAAAACTTAAATATCACCCATTACATTCAGCACTCTGTTGCATAGGTTTTTGTTCTAGACAGAGTCATCTTTCTTTCTTTCTCCTTAGCCCTGCCTTCTTTCACCTTTCCACCACCTCTTCACCCACGGTGAAAAGCACAAAGACATTCAAAATGGACATCGCAGATTTTTCCACCACCGTGTCTACAAGGCCACACACTGGCTCTGGACCACGGCTGCATAAGTCATGGCCCGTATGAATAAATGGGATCACATGCAACTTATATCACTAAAAATTCACATTGGGGGTTTAATACCTGTATTTACTGCAGGCCTAGTATGTGCCAAAGTCTGGGAAAGAAACAAAGAAGAGTCCCTGCTCTCTCTCCTGGAGCAGGGAGGCTTCCTTGAGATGAGCCTCAAGGAAGAGAAGCCACAAGCAGGGAGGTAGACAGTGAACAATTCAGAAGAGGAACGAAGTGTTAATGAAGGGGAAGATTCAGGTGCTGTGGGAGAACAGAACAGCGACATGCAGGCTGGTCTGCAGGCTCCCCGAGAAATGGAGTCTAGCGAAGAAAAGTTAGCCTGATGGAGGTGAGCCTCGAGGAAGAGGAGCCACAAGCTGGGACATGAGGAGGAGCAAAGGGCTTGAGAGAGGAAGTGCTATCTGACTGAGGTGGGGTGAATCAGGGGAAACAGAGGCCAGTGTGGGGGTGGGAGAGATCAACCAGACTCCCAAGCTGTCCAAGCCAGGTTAAAGATCCTGGACTTTGTTCTGGGAATGATGGAAATCCAGGGCAGGGGTTAAGTGGAGCAGCAATATAAACAGGTTTCTAATGTTAAGAAATGTCCATTCGGGCTTCCTAGAGGAAAATGGGTCAGATGAGAATAAGAATGCAGCAGAGGGGCCACCCAGGAGGTATAGCCCCACCCCAGCCACTCCAGGCTCGGAGAGAGGCTAGCCTAAGTTCAGACCTTGAAATAGGACTTCCCCAAATCTCAATACCTAGGAGACTGCCCCCTGCCTCCTGCCCACAGAGGGAAGAGCTCCGACAGGAAGTGAAGCAGGGGCATCACTGTCTCTCTCTCACCCTAACCCAGATGATCATCAGACCTGAGGATCCGTCTCCAGGTGGGCAGCCTGCAGGATAAAATGAGCTGAGGTGTGGGAGCCAATGCCTTCTGCAGCCCCACCCAGGATCCTTGGGTAATGGTTAGACTCCTGGCCAGGTCTGAAACTCCTGACGGCTCTCCCCAGCCAGGCCTGCTCGCACCCACTCTTCCCAGGGCAGGGCTCCCCCAGGAACCCAGGCGAACCCCAAGAGCACGGTACACCAGGTTGGGTAGAGGACACTTGGCAGCACACGTGAAGGTCAGAGAGAAGCAAAGAGTATGGCGGGAACAGAAGGAGAGGAGGGCTTTTGGAAATGGAGAGTGCAAGGGTTTCAACAGGGAACAGTTTTCAAAGTGAGCAGAGGGCAGATGAGAATGACAACCATTCCCCATAGGGCCAGCCTGCTGGCTGGCTGGTCCAGGGTCTGAGCCGCAGTAACCTCACTTGTTCCTTCCAGCTCATTCCTGAGCACAATGACAGAGCATATAGAAATGTGAACTTTCATACAAGAAAAGTAAAATAACTGAAATAAAAGAAAATCAGATCAGGGAAGTATCTACAGCAAATATGACTTAAAAAAAAAAAACAACATTAATATCTAGAACACATAAAGAGTTCATATACATAGACTAGGAAAAAAAAACCAACACTCCCATTTGCTAATTGTGTAAAGGATGATTAGTAGGTAAACATACATGGAAATATTCTATTTCTGAGAGAGATCTAAAGAATGCAAATTTTAAAACCAAGGAGCCCATTACATCGGCCAAAAAATAAATACGACAGTTACCAGGTTGAAGCAAAATTCATTCACATATCATTAGCAGCGATGTAAACTGGTAATGTAAATTTCAGAAAGCAATTCAGACCAAGCCCCTCTGACTCAGTAATAAGCCTTCTGATGTGAGTATATCCTAAGTAAATGCACAAATGTATGAAGACCTTCACTGCAGCTTTATGACAGAATCTGAAACAACACAAATGTTCGAAAGTGATACAAAACTTAAATTAGGATAAAATAACTCAATAGAATATTACATAATTGTTGCAGTTGATAATCATGATGTCTGCATTACAAATGGAGAATGTTTACGCTAAACTGAAAAAAGCAAAACTGTAAAAAGACATTTAAGTTGTCAAGAGCTAGAAGATAACACATCAAAACGAACAAGATTTCTGGACTGGGATGGTGGAATGAGAAGGAACTTTTTCTTTTATCGGTTTGCCCTTCTTGAAATTTTGGTGCAAAAACAATATTTAAAACATAGTATTTCTATCAGTCACATATCAGTGAACACCCTTCTCTGTGAAGATTGACCTGCAGAAAACGTAGATTCCAGCTCAGTGGACAGAGCCTCACCTTTTCAAGTTCCAAAAGTCCATTTGGATTCAAACCCAAGCAGCCAAATCACTCTTCCTCAGCCCTGCCCCCAACGGCTGGCTTCTCCAGCGGCTCCTCCTGCCCTGGGTTCCCCAAAGATGCAGCTTTTTCCCTTTGCTCTGGTTTTTCTTCAGTGCTTGCATGCCATGTTTCCTCCTTCTTCCTCTTCCTTTTCTTTTAATGTTTCTGTTTTTGTTTTTAGTGTGTATTCAGATCCTACCATGTGCCAGAGAGAAAAAGACAGAGAGCTCATCTGATCCTTTTTGACAACCCTGTAAGGTAAGTGTTGTTATAAATTCTCATTTTACAGAGGAGAGAACTGAGGATCACAGATTTAAAAAACGGGACCCAGGGGGCTCCTTGGCCTCAGTCCCCGGCTTTAAATACCCTGATTTTTAACCAGGATATGTACCACCTCTTCCCTCCCTCTATTCCTACCTTTTCCCCGGACTCCATTAAACAGAACAAAACAAAAGAAAGAACTCTTAAATGTCACCTCTTCTATTTGCACTAGCGGCCTAAAGGAACATTAATATTACAATGAATCAAGAAACATCAGTATGAGCTGCTTTCAAATTAACCAATAAGACAAGGCACTGGTGTACACGTTAATTGGAAAAGTTGATGCAGAAGAGAAAAGGAATTATCTAGAGACTGAAACCTGCACTTGCAGGTAAAACCAAACTCCATCCAAAGGATTTCTACCTGCAAATTAAAAGCTGAATATGGTCCTTGCTGCTAGTGCTAAGAAGAGCTGAGCTCCTGTACTCTCCTTGCAAAAAAAAAAAAAAAAAAAAAAAAATCCACAATTAGCTTTAAGATTCCTTCCAGTTATAAGCCACTCCGCCTCCAGAAATGGATGTTGTTTGGGGCATGACTGCGACAACAGTAAAAGGGAGCAGAGGAAGTATTAAGGTATGAAACGAATATAGATGGGGTGATAAATGATTTTAAGCACCATTTATGACTGACTCTATAAATAATGACACAATGATCGCTAAAATAGAAATTCTAATTAAATATAAAACCTAACAAAGTCAAACAACAGCAAATGATATTTGACAGAAGCAGAGGTCTTGGGGAAGCTGAGAAGAATTACAATAAAACCTATTCATAGTACTGTACAGTGCTAGAGAGAGAGAAGCCTGAGAGCTCATCTCTTTCAACATGCTTAGTTTTTTGAGCTTTTTTTTTTTTTTTTTTCAGATGGGGAAACTGAGGCCCACCCGGGTAGAGCGAGCCGGCCAGGTCACCTCACAGCAGGGCAGAAAGCAGGAACTCAGACTCCAATCTCCCAGTCCTGACACAGCCCACCCCGCCACAAGCACTCTGCACTGTCCTGGAAAGTGACTCCATTTTAAGTCTAATTTTTGAAAAAGTTATTACACATTCCATAAATATTAAATTCCTTTTTAATGATCTTCTAATGCACAGGAGCACATTTAAAAAGGAAACCGGGTTTTAGTTTCTCTTGGAAAATTGCACAGTGCTCAGTATTTAACCTAGTATTGAGTGAAATATTAACAGGCCATATAATGGTTTCAGTGTTCCTTCAGTAAGGCCAAACAGAATTCAAAAAAAAAAAAAAAAAAACCCATATCCCCCAGGCCTTTGGTAGAGTTTCTGGAGCACACATTGAAGTCAACGCTCTGCTCAACAAGCCCATCACTGCTAAGTAACTCATCAGAAAATAAAGAGGGAATTACCAAAGGGGAATTGCCAAAGCAATTAGTTCTCTGAAGCAGATGACATACAACTGTTGGAGGGAGGAGCTTCCCCTGAGTCATATGTCAGCGTCAGAGCCTACTAATCTGTAAATAAAAATGCATCACGTCTGATTACAGCTGTGGCGGCAGGGGCAGGGGCTGCCGGGCTGGGGCCCCGAGAGGAAACCCTCCCCTTCTGCTCCAGGCACCTATCGATGGAGGGACGAGGGACGCTGCCGCCAAAGACCACGATGGTGACAAAAATCCTCCGGAACGTTCCTGAAAGCTTAAGGAAGATGCACCGGTCTGCCCTGAGCAAGCTAGGAGAAGAAAGATTTTTCTTCATCCTTTTGGCATGAATCAGCTAAGACTAATTGACTGTTCTGGCAAGAGGGGCAGGAGCGAGAGGGGATGGTGAGCTCCGGGCTTCCTGATCAGCTCCTGTCTGAAGCGTGACCTCCTTGTCACTGCACGTTTCATTCTTAAAGTTTACAGGATCACCCCCGCCACCACCACCCCCCACCCCTGTCAAACTGGAGAAGTGTTCCTATCTGCCAAAGCCTGAGAGCCAAGCGATGACCCAGTGAAGCTCTTTTAAGAGTCAAAAGTTCAGCATCTCTCTGGGACTCTCGATGCTGAATGACATTTGGAGGCCAACTTAAGCCAATCCTCTGAAACCCAGATAAGCACATTGCCATTGTCATCATTTTCTTCAATTAATAATTATTGAAAGTACGTAGGCATCTCAGGGGAGCAGGGGGACGAGTGAAAGAAAGAGAAAACACCGCTGAGAAGACAGAGTTAAGGACAGTGAGAAAGGCTGCATGTGAATCTGAAGGGACAGGTGGGCATCAAAAAGGAAGGCCTGGCACCCCTGAGTCCTTCCCTGCTCCCTGACCAGCAAGGGGAACGTGCTTCTCTCTTGAGGTTCTTCAAATAGAACCCCTGGGCACACTTTGCCTTTTGTCCTCAACCTCAGTCTCCTTAAGGACAGGGGTAGGACTTCAGAGACAATTACAGTAATTGTTAAAGAGTGTGGGTTACGGTCCAGCCACTCAATAGCTCTACCTTGAGCAAGTTGCTTATCTTCTCTGTGCCTCGATTTCCCCATCTGTGGAATGGAAATAACAAAGTCTCTCTCAAAGCGATGAGGCTTAAATGAGTTGACACACAGAACAGTAAGGGTGAACCACTGACCATCGTCTCTCTATTCCCTTTAGGCCGTAGCTGGCATAATGCCTCTCCTACATTATGAGCTGGCTGGAATGATCTGCTTCCAGAGTTGTTTTCCCCATCCCTCTCACCCCTACCTACTCTTCATGCCTTTTACTGAAAGGTAGAGAATCACAGCCTTCATTATGAGCCATTTCAGATTAATACAGATAAGATAGCCCATCTACATAACTGAGGTCTGACAAAAAATAAAATCTCACGTAATCCTAAATTTTTCTCTGATTGTATTAGAACAGATTGCCCACTAACACCTACCTAATCAGACAATGTGCAGCCTTCTCCTGCACTTTGAGCCATGTAGTCTTATAAGGGCTAACTTTCGCCCCAGAGCCAAGGCTCACCAATTCTATATTTCTGTGGAATATAAACTACGAGCGGGAAGTGAAAAAGCCATGACTAGTAGCTTACTATGTAAGTGTATATATATATATACATATATTCACATTTTAAAGAGTCCCAATAAAGCCTTCGGGAAAACCTCTTAAGTTATGAAGCACACCCATATTTAATGTGCTTTATCAAAGCACAGTAAATGAATTGCCACAAATGAACAACTGCTACCAAGTCAAGTAGATGGCACAATGTGATTTACGCATATCACATGAGATGAATAAATCAACAGTAGAAACGATCAAAGGAAATGCTGGAATTGTTGTTAATATGTACAGGGCTTCACTGAAAATCTTCTTAATAAAACTGTTTAGAGGAAAATAGAGGGATCATTTGTTTAAATGAAAAGAGATACTGCATGGGCTGAATTTCAAAAGCAGCATTCATTGCCATACACACACATATTAGATTTAGCTAAAATTAGCTCAAGCTCCTTTTTTTTTTTTAAGGTCTTAAAGGAATAAAGAAATCTTCAAGAAGATTTCATTGAGCTTCAGTTCAGCCCTGAGCTTCCAAGGTGCTTGAGCATCTACAGGAAGGCCCCATCATGACGTGCTCATGGGTCACCCAACTCTGCCACCCACCCCCTCCTTCACCCCAGGTCTTAAAGAAAGGGCATTCAAACTCTGTACCATTCCAACATTGAAGCTACTCTCTACTGTCCCTTATCTTCTCCTTAATGTCTCACTCCTAAAATTTAGTTGTCCCTCCTACATGACAAACTTTTTGCAGGGCTCAAGCACCCAAAGCTCAATTTCAAAAATCACTTTTTTGCCAAGGACTCCTCCAAATTTATCTCCAGATCTGACCTCTGAGCCCTTTTAGGCCGACCAAACACCTACCCTCTGCCTAATCTAGCAACTCAGATGTCCACCGGCACCTCTGTGCCAGCCAAAATGGCCTGGTTGGTTACCTACCGTGCACCAGCTGGTTCTGGTCCAGCCACTTCAAGAGGCCTCCCTGTCCCTCATCCATCTCTTCCCACAGAAATGCTATCCAGCTTTCAAAGTTCAACTCAGATGATCCCTCCTCCTCAAAGTCTTTCCTGATCCCTCCGACTCAGCAGCCACTCTTCTGGATTCTTTCAGAGTTTGAACGTACCTCTGTCAGTACAACCAACCCTATCCTGCCTGGTATTACCTATTTCAAAGCACGTCTTCTCTCCCCTATGTGGCCATAAAGAATATAGCCTCCTTCTGGTAGTTCTTAGTCATGTGCATTCCCACCGCACCAAGTAGTAGCTTAAAAAAATATACAATGAATAAATGAGTGCGTTATTTTTGTACACAGATAATGCCTGGGAATAACAGGTCAGAATTTGCCATGGCTATATCGTATTTACGTAACAGTTAAAACCAGAAATAATTATGGTCTAGGATTTCATTTAAAAAAAAAAGCTTAATAAAAAGAACAGAGTAGAACACAAATGATACCGGTTCCCTGCCCAGGTTTAGCCATCAATGGTGAGGACTATAACAAAGCCATCATTTATGCAAAATATTTAGATGATACTTATAATCTTCCTTTAAATGCAATCACAGAAAATGTCAGCTGCTTAAAATCCAAGGTGATTTCTTGATGATGACTGAACAATGATATAGCTATCACAATGAGACTCTGCGAATGTGGAAACCTTGTGTCTGATGCTCCTTTCAGCTACTATATCAACAAAAGAGTAGAACATATGGAATAGAAATAAATAATAGGGGGAACAAATGAAAAAAATAAGCTTGGTTTGAAATGCTAGTGATAGACGAGGGCAAGGGGTAA
>PVIY010014131.1:0-57324 GCA_004026745.1 Myrmecophaga tridactyla | reverse complement strand
GAAATATTAAATCTTCATCCTAACATTTAGATCAGCTAAATTGATCCAGGGATAATTGAATTTGAGATAAAATTCAGAAAAATGTTTTTGTCATCACAATATTTATTATACTATTTTGGAAAAAAATTTTAAAGTAAAACAATCATTTAAAAGGATGCTAAATTAAGTTGAAATTAGATGATAACCTGTTGAGACTATATGCATTCTACCCATATTGAAAAATAAAACTAAGCTAAATTAGTTAGAAAAATTTCATGAAAACAGCTAATTTTTTATAAAAACTAGTTAGTAATGTTAATGAAGTTGTTGCCTGTTTATTTCTTTTTTTTTGGATTCATGAATATGAAAATGTTTACTGTGAAAAAATTGTATTCAAAATATTGGTTTTCAAATGGAGCTATATCAAATAAATGTAGGCAAAACAGCATGGTCAAAATATTAAAAGCTTCTAAAAAATCTAGTCAATAGTGAACAATTAAGAATCTTGCTTCCCTTATCTCTACCCTTCATTCATTCTTGCTAGAATCCTGAAGATGCACATGGTAGAAGACAAATGTGAACCCTCTCTTCTTGTTTCATCTTTCCTGTATGTATCAAATGTCCTTTTTAATTATTTTATTAGAGAAGTTGTGGGTTTATAGAAAAATCATGCATAAAATAGAGGATTCCCATAAGCCCCCACCACTATTCTTTTAACAGTAATTACATTTATTACAACTGATGAAAGAATATTGAAGTAATGCTATAACTATTTTCCGTAGTATTTTACTCCATATTTATGACCTAATATTATTATTTTTTCATGCATGTCTTTATTTTATTACTCATCTACCTATTCGCTTGATAAAGGGAGTGCCATTCAAAAGGTTTTTACAATCACATGGTGACATGATAAAAGTTAGATATTTATGCAATTATTATCAAAAACCAAGCTACTAGATTATTGCTCAACTGAATTATTGTTCTGGCTATTCTGATACACTAGAAACTAAAAAGAAATATCTATGTAATTAGTCAGTAATCATAATCACTTGTTACAACCTAATTTCTCAGCTACACTGCCTTCCTCTCATTTTTTTAAACATGTTTTATTGTGAAATATATATGCAAAAAAGTGACACATTTTAAAGTGTATTTTAAGAATCAATTATAGAACACATTTCAAAGTGTGGTATGGGTTACAGTTCCACAATTTCAGGTATTTCCTTCTAGCTGCTCTAATATACTGAAGACTAAAAAGAAATCAATACAATGATTCGATAGTCATACTCATCTGTTAAATCCTATATTTTCTGTTACAAATCTTCCCTCATTTGATCCTTCTCCCAATCTTTATGGATATTTTGATAATGACCATTCTAACTTATTCATGTTGTAAAGGGGTTTTGGCATTATGGGGTAGTTGATGCAACTGGTTGATGTATTTGGAGAAACTGGTATCCCTTGGCTTCAAGGCATATCTGGCATAGGAACAATCTAGAGGTTTTAAGTTTTGGAAAATAAACTTAATGAGTGAAACTTTTATAAAGTGTTAGATAGAGCTCTGGGTATTCTTTAGGTTTTCAGGAATACTGTTGTTTGGGTCTTGGCATAACATGGTAAAATTGAAGCTTGCATAAGAGTAACCTCCAAAATAGCCCCTTGACTCTATTTCCAATAACATAGCCATTGAAACTTTATTTTATTACATTTCCTTTCCCCCTTTTGGCCAAGAAAACATTACCATAGATCTGGGGGTCTATTTCTGAACTCTCAATTGAATTCTATTGATCAATATGTCTATCTTTTTGCCAATACCATGCTGTTTTGGCCACCATGTTGTCATAATAAACTTTAAAGACAGAAAGTGTAAGTTATTCTTTTTTTAGAATGTTTTTGGCTGTCCAAAGCTACTTTCTCTTCCAAATAAATTTGAAAACTAGCTTTTCCAAGTCTTCAAACTATGCTGTTGGAATTTTGATTGGCATTGTGTTGAATCTATATAGATCAATTTGGGCAGAATTGGCCTCTTAATGATATTTAACCTTCTTGTCCATGAGTATAGATATATTTCCACCTACTTAGATCTTTTATTTCCTTTAGCAATGTTTTGTAATTTTCTGTGCACAGTTTTTTTGCATCTCTGATTAAATTTATTTCTAGAAGCTTGATTTTTTTAGTTGTGATTTTGAAAGGAATTTTTTTCTGAATTACCTCCTCAGTTAAATCATTACTTTGTCACATTTACTGAAAGAATATTACAATGTTACTTAACCATAAACCCTGGTTTATGTGTCTTTTCCACATACCATCTATTTTTAAGACCTTTCAAAGAGAACATTAATTTTTTTCCCTCATGTAAAAACTTTCTTATATTTGTATATACATTCAATCACCATCATTGTCCAGTATAGGTTTTGTTAAGTTTTACAATCACAGTTTTTATGCTTTATCATTCCTTCTGAGGTCACACATGACCCCAACTTTCCTCTTTTAGCCATATTTACATTCAGCTTTTTTCATTAGACTTACAATATTGTGCTATCCATTTCTGAATCTTTACACTCAATCTTGTTAAACCTTCTCTAGTCCTTCAACATCAACTACCTTGTCGTTACCCTCTTTCTCTCTCCCAATAGCCTGTGTTCTCTACTTCAACTCTCAGAAGTTGCTCATTATAATTAGTTCATAGATCACTGAGTATTTGTTCTTTTATTTCTGGCTTATTTCACTCAGCATAATGTCCCAAGGTTCATCCATATTGTTGCATCATGTCATGATTTTATTCTGCCTAATAGTTATTTAATATTACATCATATGTATATGCCACAGTTTTTTTTAATCCACTCATCAGTTGATGAACATTTGGAATATTTCAATCTATTGAAATTTGTGAATCATGTCACTATAAACCTCAGCGTGCAGATATCTGCTCATATCCCTGCTTTCAGTTCTTCTGAGTATATACCTAGAAATGGGATTTCTAGATCCTATAGCAATTCTATACCTAGTTTCCTGTGGAACCATCAAACTGCTTTCCAGAGCAGCTGCGCTATCCTACATCCCCACCAACAGTGAATAAGTTTACTTATTTCTCCACATCCTCTCCAACACTTGTAGTTTTATGCTTTTATTTTTAATTTTTATTTTACAATGGCCATTTTCAGTAAGAGTGAGAGTATATCTCATTGTAGTCTTGATTTACGTTTCTCTAATAGCCAGTGGAGTTGAGCATCTTTTCACATGCTTTGGAACATTTTTTTTCTTCTTCAGAAGTGCCTATCCATGTCTTTTGCATATTTTACAATTTGTTAGTTTGTCTTTTAGTTGTTGAGTTACAGGACTTCTTTATGTATTCTAGATATTATGCCCTTATGTCATATGTTGCTTCTAAATATTTTCTCTCCCGTTGAGTAGGATGACTTTTTACTTTCCTGGCAAAGTCCTTTGATACACAAATTATTCAATTTTGAGGAGTTTCTATTTATCTATTTATTGTTTCATTGCTCATGATTTGTCTATATGGGACAGAAAACCACCTTCTACCACAAAATCTTGAAGACTCTTTCCTACATTTTCTCCTAAAAGTTTTATGTTCTTAGCTCTAATGTTTAGGTTCTCAATCCATTTTAAGTTAATTTCTGTATAAGGTGTGAGATGGGGGTCCTCTTTCATTCTTTTGAGTATAAATATCCATTTCTCCAAGCAGTACTTGTTGAGGAGGCTGCTCTGACCCAATTGTGTGGATTTGCCACCTTATCAAAAGTCAATTGTCTGACTTCCAGAAAGAGGCTGAGCAGAGTGGCATGAGTTCACTCCTGCTCCGTGAAACAAGATAAGGGACAGAGAGAAAATGATTGGGACTGCTGTCCCAAGATGTAAGTAATCAAACTGGGTCTCTAGGTAGTTCTAAGGAGGAGAGAGGCAGGGGAGGATCAGGACAGGGAAAGCAGGTGAGTTGGGTGACTGAGACCCCACTGAGGGCAGGCTATGGTGGGAGGGAGGTGTGAATGGAGGGAATATACCATCCTTCTGCCCCAGACTCCCTGCATGATTAAAGTTGATAGCACCCATGGGGAGCCCAGAGATGGACTGATCATCTACTGCAGGGGGACAGGCCTCTGGGCAAATCACCCAGATGGATGCAGGGATAGCTGGCCTCGCAGGTGCAATGTCTGGCAGACCCACCAGCACTGCAGGTCAGCTGATCCTCTGGTCACTGGTCAGCTCCCCAGTCCTGCCAGCAGGGATCAGCAGTATGGCTCTCATGTGCTGAGAACAGCCCCACCCCACCCCCACTGTGGACACCTTTCTCAAGCTGCTGCAGGCCAATAGGGGTGGGCCTGAGGAAGGATGAGTATCAGGCATGCCACCTGTTGACAAGAAGTGGTAAGTTCAGATCAGTTGCTCCAGACTGGGAGGGGGAAGCCTGAAGAGAGGAGGTGACTTGGGGTCATCACTTGCTGAGGAGAAGGGGTAAGTGCAGGTAGGGTAACAACCTATATGCCTAGATTTTTAAAAATGTAATTGCATATCTTCTTAACAGTTTTTTTTTAATTTTCCCCTTTTTAAAATATATTATTTCTATATATTTTTATTAGTAGTATAATTGTTTTTCATTATTTTTAATTTGCTTAGATATTTTGCATTTTCATACTTTTATTGATTATTTTACATTTCTTATATCATATATTATTGGTATCATTTTATTTCATTTATCATTATTATTTTTTGTCTTAAATTTTATCTCCCTTTAGTGGACGTCAGTCTGACTTCATTCCCAGTATATCTTGGGTCTTTGATTATGGGGTCTATTACTATTGAGGTATCTTTTGCTGTTGATGTTGTTTATTATATTCTTATTTTATTTTGTTCTTATTACCTTTTTCTGGGGGGCAGTACATGGACAAGGAGTCAAGCCTGGGTCTCCCATGTGATAGGCAGCCATTCTGCAACTGAAACACCTGAACATCCCAGCCTAGCTTCTAGTAGACACTCAAGTTGAATTGTATCCCATACATGAGATCAAGCACCTTGATATGATTGAGAATAACCAACAAACTAAGTGCATAAGGAAACTTTAAGTGAAAATCAAAAAAATCACAAAGCACATGAAGATCCAAGCAGAACAACCCAGCCAAATGGCCAAATTAAAATTCCAGAGGTAACACAGAATATGGAACAACTACTCAAGGATATTTACAAAGAAAGAATATCAGGAAGACATTAGAAAAGCATAAAGAAGAATTTTGAAGGTTAAATAGCAAAATGGCAGATCTCACAGAAATGAAAGGTACAGTAGACCAAATTGGAAATGTACTAGAAACTCATGATAGCAGATTAAGAAGCAGAAGGAAGAATTAGTGAGCTAAAAGACAGAATAATTGAACCAGAGCACACAAAAGAACAAATGGCAAGAAAGATGGAAAAATCTTAGGGAAATGATGGACAACAAGAGGCATGCAAGTATGAGAATTGTTGATCTCCCAGAAAGAGAAGAGAAGAGTAAAGGGATGGGAAATTTAGTTGAAGATATAATATAGGATAACTTCTCTATCCTTATATTAGATAAAACCATGCAAATCAGTGAGGCCCAATGAATTCCAAATAGAGTAAATCTGAACAGTCCTCTTGCAAGACACATACTAATCAAACTTTCAGATATTGAAGATAAACAAAGTATTCCTGAAAGCAGCATGAAAAAGGAGTTTACTATCTACAAGGGAAAATACATAAGACTGACTTCGGATGATTCAACAGGCACCATGGAAGCAAGAGGGCAGTAGTTTGATATATTTAAGATTCCGAATAAGCAAGGCTTTCAGCCAAGAATTCTTTATCCAGCCAAGCTATCCTTCAAAGTTGAGGGAGAGAGATTAAAATCTTCAAAGATGAACAAAGATTAAGAGAACTAGTCAAGAAGAGATATATTCTGTGAGAAATACTAAAGGGAATCCTATCAGCTGGAAAAAAAAAGACAGAAGAGGGAGATCTGGAAGAGGATATAGAATTGAAGAATATTGGTAACAGTAATTTAAAGGATAAAAATAGAGAGAAGGAAAATAATATATAGGTCTGAAAAAGAAAAACTAAAGGACAAGATGATAGAGTCATGAACCATTTTTAAAGTAATTACTTTGAACATTAATTGACTAAACTCACCAATTAAAAGAAACAGAATAGATTAAACAAAAGCCATCTGTATGCTGTTTATAAGAGATATAACTTAGACTCAAGGACATAGTTAGACTGAAAGTTAAAAGATGGAAAAATATCTTCTATGCAAGGTGTAACCAAAAGAGAGCAGGAATAGCTATACTAATATCAAACAAAATAGACTTTAAATGTAAAGATGTCATAAGTGACAAAGAAGAACTCTATATATTAATAAAGGGAACAATTCACCATGAAGAAATAATGATCACAAATTTGAACAGTCCCAATCAGGGATCTCTAAAGTACATGAGGCAAAATTAGAAAAACTGAAGGGAGATATAAGTAGGCATATCAATAGTAATAGTGGGAGACTTCGATGCACCATTTTCCTCTATAGACAGAAAACAAGATGAAGATCAACAAAGAAATCAGAGAACCTAAACAATGGGATAAATGAAATAGACCTAATAGGCATATATAGATCATTACACCCCAAAACACCAGGATACACATTCTTCTCTAGTGCACATGGAACTATCATATGTTGGTATGATAAACTGAGCCTTTATAAATTTAATAAAATTCAAATTATCCAAAGCACTTTCTCAGACCTCATTGGCAGAAAGCTGGAAATTAATAATCAGCAAAGACCCAGAGCTTTCACAAATATATGGAGATTCAACAGCACACTCTTAAGTAATCAGTGGAGCAAGGAAGAAATTGATAGAGAAATTGGTAAATATCTGGAGATGAATGATAATGAGAAACAATATATAAAAACTTATGGGATGTAACAAAATCATGCTAAGAGGTAAATTTATTGTCCTCAATGCCTATACTAAAAGACAAGAATGAGCAAAACTTGAGGATTTAACTGCTCAACTGCAGAATTTAGAGAAAGGACAGCAAACTAACCCTAAAACAAGTAAAAAGACAGAAATAATAAAGATTAACAATAATTTTTATTAGAAATAAAAAAAACTGGAGAACAACAAAACAATAGAAAGAATCAACAAAACTGAAAGTTCATTCCTTGAGAAAATCAATACAATTGAAGGACTCCAGGCAGACTAACAATGAAAAAAAGAGTGTGGACACACATAAATAAATCAGTAATGAAAGGGGGTGTCATTACATCAGATCATGAAGAAATGAAAAATAAAGAGAATATTATGAATACCTATATGTCAACAAACTAGGAAATTTAGATGAAATGGGCAAATTCCTGGAAACTCATGAATTACTCAAGAAGGAATAGAAGCTCTCAACAAACCAATTGCAAGAAAAGATATTCAATCAGTCATTAAAATTTTTCCCACAAAGAAAAGTCCAGGGCCAGAAGATGTCACAGGGGAATTTCATCAAACATTCCAAAAAGAACTAATACCAATCCTGCTCAAATTTTTCCAAAAAAATTGAGGACAAAGGAACTCTACCTAACTCATTTTCTGAAGCTAATAGCATTTTAATATCAAAACCAAGTAAAGGTGCTATAAGAAAGGAAAACTACAGGCCAATCTCCCTAATGAACACAGATGCAAACATTCTCAATAAATATTAAAAAATTGAATCCAACAGCACATTGAAATAATTATACGCCATGACTTAGTGTGCTTTATACCATGAATGAAGGATGGTTCAACACAAGAAAATAAATTAGTGTAATACAGCACATTAACGAATCGAAAGGGAAAAATCACATGATCATATCAATTGATGCTGAACAAGCATTAAAAAAAAAAAGGCAGTGTTCTTTCCTGATAAAAGCACCTCAAAGTTAGTAATTCAAGGAAATTTTCTCAATATCTTAAAGGGCATATACGAAAAAAACATAGTCAACATCAAACTTAATGGAGAGAAAGTGATAGCATCATCCCTAAGATCGGGAATAAGACAAAAATGCCCAAAATCTACACTATCATTCAACATTGTGTTAGAAGTCCTAACTGAAATGATTAGAGAGGAGAAAGAAATAGAAAAGGAAAAAATAAAACTTTCATTATTTGCAGATGACATGATCTTATATTTAAAGAACCCTGAAAAATCTACAGCAAAGCTATTTGAGCTAATAAATTCAGAAAAGTGGCAGGATATAAAATTAATGTACATTAAAGCAACAATGTTTCCATACTCAAGCAATGACCTATCTGGGGTGACAATTAAGGGTAAAATTCCATTCAAAATAGTGAGCAGAATAATCAAGTATCTAGGAATAAATTTTACCAGGAATGTCAAGGACTTATGTGCAAAAAATTACAAATGAAAATGCTAAAAGTAATAAAAAATGACATAAATAGATGGAAAGACATTCCATGATCATGGATAGGAAGGTCGAATGTTGTTAAGATGTCAATTATACCCAAACTGATCTACAGATTCAATGCAATATCAATCAAATCCCAACAATCTACTTTGAAGACTTGGAAAAAATGGTTATCAAATTTACATGGAAGGGAAAGAGACCCTAAATAGTTAAAGATATCTTAAAAAAGAAGTGCGAAGTAGGAGGATTACCATTTCCTGACTTTAAAACTTACTATAAAGCAAAGTGGTCAAAACCGCATGGTATTAGCACAAAAAGAGAAGGATTGGTCAATGGAATAGATTTGAGAGTGCAGAGATAGGCCACCAAATTTATGGACATTTTATCTTCAATAAGTCCCTTAAATTCACTGAACTGGGACAGAAGAATGAAAGAGGGCCCCTACCTTACCTCTATACAAATATTAATTCAAAATGGATTAAAGACCTATATGTATGAGCCAGTACCATAAAACTTCTAGAAGAAAGTGTAGGAAAACATCTTCAAAATCTACTAATAGGAGATAGTTTCTTAAACTTTACACCTAATGCACAAGCAGTGAAAAAAAAAATAGACAAATGAGAACTCCTTAATTCTGTTCCTCAAAGGACTTTGTTAAAAAGGTGAAAAGGCAGCCAACTAAATAGGTGAAAATATTAGGAAAGCACATATCAGATAAAGGCTTGATATCCTGTGTACATAAATAAATTATACAGCTCAACAACAAAAGGATAAATAACCCAATTATAAAATGGACAGAAGATATGAATAGAAAGTACACATGGCTAAAAAGCACGTGAAGAGCTGTTCATATTCATTGGCTATAAGGGAGATACAAATTAAGAGAAAAATGAGATGTCATCTCACCTCACACCTTAAACAAACAGGAAACTACAAATGTTGGAGAGGATGTGGAGAAATTGGAACATTAATTCACTGCTGTTGGGAATATATGATAGTGCAGCCACTGTGGAAGACAGTTTGGTGATTCCTCAGAAAGAATATTGAATTGCTCTATGACCCTGCAATATCAATACCCATTATATACCCAGAAGAGCTGAGGGCAGTGACATGAACAGACATTTGCACACCAATGTTCATAGTGACACTATTCACAGTTGCCAATGAGATGGAAATAACCCAAGTGCATATCAACAGATGAGTAGATAAGCAAAATGTTGTATTTTCATACAATGGAATATTACACAGCATGACATCACTATGAAATGATGTCCTGAAACATATGACGACATGGATGAACATTAAAGACATAATGCTGGGTGAAATAAATTAGACACAGAAGGGCAAGATAC
The DNA here is from genome assembly GCA_004026745.1 of Myrmecophaga tridactyla. Classification (NCBI taxonomy): domain Eukaryota; kingdom Metazoa; phylum Chordata; class Mammalia; order Pilosa; family Myrmecophagidae; genus Myrmecophaga; species Myrmecophaga tridactyla. Next base: position 47,574 of record PVIY010014131.1, on the reverse strand, counting down.
TGTGTGATTTCATTATTATGATTTTGGTAAATGTAATCCCAGAGGTTACACTGTAGAATATAACAGACTAGAGATATTCAGAAGCTAGAGATTAAAGAAATGCTGCCCAAGGAATGGATAGAAGTGATGACACCTAATTAGTGGGTTTATAAATTACACTGCCATATTGAATATGGCCTAAAGTGTATGGATAGTGCCACGTATCCCAATGAATACATTTATGATCATAAATAAGTTATTTATGATCACATGAACTATTTCAATGGTTCAAGAGCAGAAAAGGAGTCAATAGTAGAGGTATATAAGGGGAATGCTAAAAACGCATGCTATGACCAAGAGTTAACAGGCAGTTAGATGGTGCTAACGGTCATCAGCATCAATCCTGTTGTTTCCTAAAAGCAACTGGGATTCAAACTGCAACTCTATAAAGGTTTCATGCACTTGGTTTGCCTTCCTGGAACATATAATTCACGGAGAGTTCCTAGGTCAGATAAATCCTTTAGACCCAGAAGAACCAGCCTCTCTAGGATTATCAACTGATTGCATCCTCCTGCCTTTCCTTGAGGACATCCCTTCTCAGCATGAAAGAGTCTGGACAAGCATTACCCAAAGATCGCTATAGAGTGGGAGAGGGAGTAAAGGAAAGGGAGGAGGTATGCCAGAGAAAATGGAAATTAACATTTAATATAGTGCTGAATCACATATTAATATTCCTTCTAGCTTCCACTGTTTTGGAACAGCTAGAAAAAAAATCTGTGATGATGGAGCGGTAGCCAGTGACAACCTCTGGGATCTGTTTTGTAACTGCTTGTTGAAGTATGTTTTGAAAACTGTTTTTTCTTTCTTTGCTTTATAAATATGTTATATTTTACAGTAAAAAAGCATTAAAAAAACACCAAATGGTGACAAAGATAACATATCAGGAGCTGCAATTCCATATGTGACCACTTGACATCAGAACAAGCTAGGTAGGCACCCTACAAAGACTTCCACATCTGGCCTGAATTCCAGATCTAATTGCCAGAAGGTGCATGTGAAACGTAGGATTTTGCTACTTTGTTAGGGGAGCCTGGGTCAGTTCATTCTGGCAATTCAGTGTAAACTGAAGCTGGGGAGAGATTCATAAGAGAGATTTGACTAATTTATTTTTATTTAATTCCTGAACTGGCTGGTTCAAGAATTCAAATTATTATATATATTTTTATATATTACATACAAAATAATATATGAGTAATATATAATAATCTAAGTATAAAAATATATAAAATGTATTATTTATTATATTATAATTCATTATCGTATTACTCTTTATCCCTTTTTCATGTCTGAAATATTAAAGAATAAAAGCAGGTTTTTAAAAGGAAAATAAACATCAACAGTCTGCAGAAGAGACAGTCTATTTCTAAACACTCAAGTAGATTCCATTGGCCAGTCTACCTCTCTTTGTGCCAGTATCATGTTGTTTTGACAACTGTAGCTTCGTAACATGTTTGAGGTCAGGTAGTAAGAGACTACCCCCTTCATTTTTCTTTCTCCAGATGTTTTTTAGCTTTCAGGGCACCATATCCTGCCAAATAAATTTGATTAGTTGTTTTCTACTTATGAAAAATAAGTTGTTGGGATTTTAATAGATATTGCATGGAATCTATAAATCAGTTTGGATGTAACTGACATTTTAGCTATATTTAGTGATTCAATCCATGAATATCATAGGTCTTTCCATTTATTTAGGTCTTCCTTGATTTCTTTTAGCATCTGTTTTGTAGTTTTCTGTGTATAGGTCTTTCCCCCCCCCTTAGTTCAATTTGTTGCTAATTTTTGATTCTTTTGGTTGCTATTATAAAGGGATTTTTTTCTTGACTTCCTCCTCAGATTGTTCATTACTACTGTATAGAAACATTACTGATTTTGTGGATTGATTTTGTATCTTGCCACTTTGCTGAATCATTTTACTAGCTTTAGTAGCTTTGTTGTAGATTTTTTGAGACTTTCTATATGTAGGATCTTGTCTTCTGCAAATAGTCAAAGTTTTACTTTTTATTTCCAGTGCATTCAAACATTTTTTTTAATTCATTCTGTTCTCCTTCAGACTAATTATTTCTTCATTTTAGAGTTGGAATATTAAATGCAGAGTTTCAATTCTTTATGTTTTAATTTGCTCATAGTTCAAAATTGAAAATGGAATCACTTCTGGCTATTGAAACTCTGTTTAGGTTTTCTGATATTTCACTTAAAACCAGTTATGAAGGAATTGATGATATCCTACTGGGAAGCAACATTTCTCTTGATATAACAACACAGACTTCTGTCTGTTCCAATCAAATATTTAAAGCATTAAGATTTTGTTCTTGTTGAAACACTGTTTTTTTTATTTCAACTTTTTATGTTTCCAAAATACCATGTTTAAAGTAGGGCTGAGAAATCAACTTTGTTTGACTTCTTTTTAAGTCTATTGTGCTCTTAGGAAAAAAAAATATGATTTTTATATTATTTTAATAGCTCTGTAAAACAATGATGACATTTAAAATGATGATAATGCCCCAATCAATAAAACATTTCATAATATGACTATGTAAATAATGTTTCTCCACTTGTAACAAAATGCACCCAAAAGTTGGCTATTTTATTTACCAGTTTTACAGCATCTTTAGGTGATTTACCCCTGGTTCAGGGAAAGAGTCAACAGTGCATTGTTTTACATACTTTCTTGCCACCAAATTGAGAGGATCAGTCTGTATTACTACACCGACTGTGTTTGGGCTGTGGAGTAAGCATGGAGTTATGCTCCTTCCTACACCATTGGGGTGTCATTAGCATCATGGACAAAATTATTTAGAACTTAAAGTTTATATAAATTAACTTAAATCTGGTTTAACAGACATAATTACTTCCTAAAGAATAGACATTAGGTTCTTATTCTGCTTGCAATTGTCAAGTAAACAGATGAATGTAAGAAAAATGAAAGCTAGGTCTAGGACAGTATTAAATTGTATGCCATATTAAAAAGCAAAGTAGTTAGCATAAATTAAGAAGGAAAATCTTTATTTCACTTTTGTCTAATACAGATTTTTTAATTCTAATTATAAATACAAATTCATTTTCATGGTAAAAATGAAATGTTCTGATTCATTTCATACAAATGAAAAATTCTCCTTTAGAGTGGTGCAACAGTGACTCAGTGGCAGAATTCTCGCCTGCCATGCCAGAGACCTGGGTTCGATTCCCAGTGGTGCCTGCCTATGTAAAAAAAATATATATATATATATATATTCTTTAGCCAAAGAATGTCAAGCAATACTCCCAAGAGTTAAAATAAAAAAGATTTTTAAAACATTTTAGTTGATTTATCCAGAATATTTCTAAAATATGTAAGTAGATACATATATATGCATACACGCATCTATTAATTTGCATTCATATATATGTCTTTATATATCAACATTTACATACATGCACATTATAGAAATGAGGTCATATTATATACATGGATTTATTCTATATATATAGTTGTTGCTTATTAAGTCCTAGACTCAATTCTTTGTTCTGAGGTTACAACTGTAGCAAAACAAGCAAAACCCCTCATTGAACTTAAGAGTGAAGGGAAAATGGAAAAATGAAGGCAAAATAAATGATAATACATAGGTGGCAATGAGCACTATGGAGGAAAACATAGCAGGAACAAAAAGTACGACAGGGATTGCTACATTGGGCAATGAAATTTTAAATCAGTGGATCAAGGTTTGACTCATGGTGATGTGGCAGTCTCCTTTGTAATAAAGTATGGTGTTCAGAGAAGCAGTCTCAACATATACATGCTCGTTGAAGCCTTATAACTGGATGAAAAGCACAAAGAAAATAAGTGCATAAAGAGAAGGGTTGGAAGGAATAAACCTTGGGGTCCTCTAATATAAAGATGTTGAGAAGATGAGGAGAAATCAGGAAAGAAGGTCTAGAAACCACTGTGCCAGTTAGGAGGAAAACCAGGAGAGTATAGTTTGTGAGATGTAAGGCAGGTGAATCAAGAATTTCAAGGAGAATGGAATTACCTGCTACTTATCAGTCAGGTCAATTAAGATGAAAATTCATAATTGACCATGGGATTTAGCCAATTTGTGATCATTAGGACATTGGTAAGTGCAGATTTCAATGACGTGGTAGGGTCAAAATGTTGGTAAAATGTTTTAAAAGAGAATGGGAAGAAAGGGTTGGGAGACAGTGAGTAGATGTAACTCCTTGGAGGATTTTAATTGTAACAGGAAGCAGGGAAATTGATTCTAGCTGATGAAAGATTGGAACAAAGAGTTATTGCTTGTGTTTTTTTCAGATGGTAGTGTTAATAGCTTGGTGTTATTCTGCAAACTTTCTTTGCTTCTTTGCATTATATAATGTATATCTTACCCTATTAGTACATCTACTTCATCCCTTTAAATGGCATTATATAATCCTAATACTCATAGTAATGTGGCATTTGAGCAAAGACTTAAATGAGGAGTAAACCGTATGGATGTGTCTAGGAGAAGTAAACATATTGGACTTAACCTTATTTATTGTAATAAGTTTGTTGTCATGGACCAGTAAATTTCTTTCAAATTTTTGCTAATAAAAAAATGAAACACTAGCTATTGTTAAAATACATTTTATGTATTTATATAAATATAAATACCTGTAGATAGTTGAGTAAAAGTTGTCAGGTCTTTTTCCTGAGAAGTACAGTTAAGTACATCCTAGTACCTGTAGGATGAATTCCTAAAACTAGAATTACTAAGGTTGAGGCTGTAGTCTTATTAAAGCTGAAGACACATGCAGATACTAGGTTACCAAATCATTCATCAAAATGTTTGTATCAATCTCAACTCATAAAATTTGGAATATGTCTGCTATTCACCATTATCATTAAGGTAATGTATGACCAAATGCTTTAATTTTGCCAATCTATTTGAGCAAATTATATTTTATTAGTTGTCTTTTAAAAAAGCAAGTTTGTACAAATTGTATAGCCATTTTGGATTTGTTTTGGTCTATGAAATGTGTTTCAAAGCTTTATCCATTGATTTATTGATATTTTGAATTTATTTTCTTATTTAAATCTAAAGAAACTATGTTACAGAAGTAACAAATATCAGACCCTAACCAAAATATCATTTTTTTCCTATTTGTAATAATACATTAGAAATTTAAGGCAGCAGCTGGCAAATGGTTGTGCCAAATCATATATTATTCATTTGAATTTGAATTTTCAAACTACATTTTTCTCTATATATTTTCTGCAAGCCGGGTAACTGTTTAAATTTTATTTTAGGAGCCTAATTAACATTTGTTACAAAGTTTAGTGAGATACTTGTCCTTGGTTGCCTGGATGAGTTTGCTAATATTCAGATTAATTTTAATACTTAGTGATTAAGTGTCTCTGAAATTATGCTTTTGGTTGAAAATAGCTGTTCACACAGAGAATGCTTTGATAGTTAATCATCAGCCACAAACACATGCAGGGCTTTTCTCACTCTTGAGAGCAGGATAAGCACTAGAACTTACATGCATTAGAAAGAGAATTAAAATGAGGAAAGCTTATTTCCTTGGACTAACAGAACGCCACTGTTTTTGTAAATCACACAATAAAATGGTGTTTTTGTTCAACTTTCCCTTTTTACCTCTACTTGATGATTCATCTTCCAAAAAATTAACTGTACTTCTCAGGAAAAAGACCTGACAACTTTTACTCAACTATCTTGATCAAACTTCCCAAGTACTAACTCTGACTACATTGTATCTAAGAATACAATCTGTGTAATGCATGCCATTTCAGAAACTCATATTGATAAACTGCGCCTGTCTCATCTGGTTTTTGCTCACCTTCTCTGGGCTGCGCCATTGCTACTCAGCTCAGAAAGAAGGCAGATGTATGTAAAAATGCTCTGCAGGAGATTTCTCAAAAGATTTTATTCTTAGATATATCATTTGAGTTATGATAGAATGCTCTTGACTTTGCTGATCTTGTATTTGCTGGCTTTCCACTAAACTAAAGTAGTCTGTGTCAATAACCTTGTGAAATAATCTTAAAAGAAATTTATAGGACATACATTTGAGGATTTCTTCTCCCCAGAAAATTAGGCCTTTAGCTTTGAGACCAATGACAGACCAAACCTAGTATTATCTAGAAATGTACAGGCAAAGTACAATGAACAGAGACCTCATTATCCTGAGGTCAAGGCACCAGATAGGAATGATGAGCCTCAGGACAACTGTATAGTAAGGAGATACTTGAATATGATGTGAGAGATGTCCCAAAGTATCCCTTTGAAAGAGTTCATGATCTCCTACCTGATAGGCCTTTAAAAGCCTTGTGTAACCATTCAGTAGTTTGTCCTATTTCTTGTTAACCATAAAATAAACAATGTTGAATTGGCATTACTGATACCGATTGTTTTAGGCCTGTATTCTTAATAATGTATGTGAAATATCCAGACTAATATTACACATATCACTTATGCTAACACATTGTGCTATTTATAAAATAAATGGTAGGACTAAGAATTTTTCCCTATGGCCCTTGTTCCCTCTAATTCTTTATCCCACCATCTCTTGTACCTGAATTTGGACCCTTTTTCTTTCCACCCCACTTGATAATACACAAATTGTCCAAATGAAGGATGTCAATGTAAAGAACAGTTCTTCCACTTCCAGGAACCATCCTTGATCAAGTACTCCCAAAACCAGCTGAATTTTGATTGAACATTTCCTGCTAAAGCAATATAAAGCAGCTTCCTTTCCTTCCTCAAAGTATAGCATTCTTTTATAGTCTTCAAATAAAACTTCTGATGGATTTTCACCCACATAAAAATAAAAACATTTTAAGGTATTTGTTTACCAATTCCTGTCTCATGTACTTTGGATCTCCTTGATTGAGAGCATAAACATTTATGATTGTTATTTCTACTTGGTGAATTAACATATAGTGTCCTTGTCTCTTATGATGTCTTTACATTTAAAGTTATTTTGTCTGATATTAGTATAGCTACTCCTGCTTTCTTTTGGTTACAACTTGTGTGGAGCATCTTTTTCCATCCTTTCATTTTCAACTTGTTTGTATCCTTGTGTCTAAAATGAGTCTCTTGTAAGCAACATATAGCTGGATTATATTTCTTAATCCCTTCTGCCAATCTGTATCTTTTAATTGGTGAGTTTAGTCCATTAACATTCAGAGTTATTACTGAAAAGGCATTTTTGAGTCTATCATATTATCTTTTGGATTTTATTTGTCAGATCTATATACTATTCAATTCTGTGCCCTTCTGTAGACCACCCTCTCCTGTTTTTATTTTCAACTGGCAAAACTCCCTTTCATTTTTCTTATATGGCTGGTCTCTTGTTGACAGATTATTTCAGGATTTGTTTGTCTATGAAAATTTTAATCTGTCCCTCAGTTTGAAAAACAGGTTGGCTGGGTACATGTAGGAGTGCATGAGGGATGATGGAGGATGCTGTGATAACATTCCTGCTTTCTGAAAGGTCAGAATCGGGCCAGGCCAAAGAAATCCTTCATGGATTACTGAAGGCAGTGTCCATGACTCGGCAGCAAAGATTGTTGTGTGCATGACTAGTCTCAAGGATTTTTGGAGGGGTGTTTTCAATAAACTTTGTGCAGCATATTCCACAAAACACTTGGGAAATGTTCCCCAAAATAAGAACCAATAAGCTTCCCAGACTCTGTGTCCATAAAAAGTAAACTTAAAATCATTGTTTCGCCTAAGGTCATTACTCATGAAAAACTCAGGCATTGCCTGTGTGAATAAAAGTCTATTCTCTTAAGCACTCAAGGCAGTTCCAACAAGAGAGCAGTCTCCTGTCCACCCATATCCTCTTGTGTTTGGGTATTTCTTTCACTGCGAGCAAGTGCATCGGTGTAACCCCCGACAGGCACAGAATTCTTGGCTGGAAGTCTTTCTCTTAAAGGATCTTAAATATATCACACCACTGCCTTCTCACTTCCATAGTGCCAGTTGAGTAGTCTAAACTCAGTCTTACATGGTTACCCTTGCATGTAGTAGATTGTTTTTCTCTTGCCACTTCCAGGATTTTCTGCTTCTCTTCAACATTTGACAGCATGATTAGTACATGCCTTGGGGAAAGCCTACTTGGATTTTTTTCTATTTGGAGTTCATTGGGTTTCTTTGATTTGCATATGTATGTTCTTTTAGTGATTGGTAAGTTTTCCCCATTATATCCTCAATCTTTCTTGCCTTTTACTCTTCTCTTCTCCTTCTGAGATACCAATGATTCTTATATTCCCATGCTGTTTTGTCCAACATTTCCCTGTGATCCAATTCAAATTTTTCCATCATTTTTTTTGCCATTTGCTGTTTTGAGTGTTTGAAATCAGTTATCCTGTCCTCTAGTTTGCTTATTCTTTCTTCTTCCTCTTCAGATCTGCTGTTGTGTGTCTTTAGCATATTTTTCATTTGGTCTACAGGATCTTTAATCTCTGTGATATCTGCTATTTTTCTATTTATTCTTTCAAATTCCTCTTTATGCTCTTGTAGTGTCTTCTTGATCTCTTTGATGTCATTAGCCATCCCATTTTTTTTATTTAGTAGACTTATATGAACATCTTTGATTACTTGTTCCAACATCTGTGCTTCCTCTGGTGTTTTAAATTAGTTGCTAGGCTGTGTTAAATCTGTCTGCATCATATGCTTAGTGATCTTCTGTTGTCTTCATAGCATGTAAATATCTTGATTGGTTCACTTTGGAAGTTGATTTCCTTCAGTAGTCTAAAGCCTTATATTTATGGTATGGATGTGGAATAGGATGCAGGGTATGGGGTGGGGCACAGCAGAGCAGCAATACCTTGCAGTGCAGGAATAAACAGAGTTTGGAGATGCTACATCGGTGCCTGTAAGCATGAGTGTCCAGTGGCAGGGAGGATGTGGCTGTGCAGGTGCATGGGATGAGTTGCGGGTCATGGGGCTGCACTGATGAGGGTAGCATGGAAGGCAGCTTGGCTTACTTCCTAGTTCCCATCTCCTTTCTCTACACTTCTGAGGGCTCTGAGCTTCTGTATTAGGCTGTTTGCACCAACCAGACTGTCTCAGTTCTCTGCTTCTCAGTTCCTTAGTTTTTGCAACCAGGGCCGCCCTGAGAGGTCCTTAACACAAGCTGAGCAGACTCCCCACTGCTGGACTGAAGCCCCAAAGGCTGATATCATAAGCATATGGCTTCAGAACCCCAGATTTTAAGGCATTTATTTGGAAAATTAAATTTGGGAAATAAAAAAATAGAATAAATTATATGAAGTGTAAAATCTAATATATACTGCACATAAGGTATCACTCTTTCTCATTAAAAATCAAACCTGATATTGCAATAGACAAAAATGATTTGTAATTCCAGGGTATGAACTACTATGCCCACTTGAACTGTATTTTCAGATTAGAGCTCTATTTCTAGACTACTGTAAGTCAGGTTTCTACCTAAAAAAAAAAAAAGAAAAAGAGTTATTGATTTGTTTAATAACAAAACACAATTTAAACAAACAAAACACAATTTTTTAAAAAAAGTATCCAAATTATTTTCCTCAGCTAAAAGACCACATCATGAAAATATTTTCATTTGGTAAAACTTCTTCTTTTTCATATTTTGCAGGATAAAAGTGAGTCCCTTTGAGCGTTCTCAACTCTTAAAGGACTTGGATGATGACTTCTTGTTTCAATCAATTACTTTCAAGTCCCTTAGGCAGACACTACCAAATATATCCTTTCCGATTACTCTCATACTTTAAGGTGCATGTGATTCATAGTATTTGAAGCTATTTTTAATTTGCAGATTTTGATTCAGGAAATCTAGGTATATTCCAGAGTAGTTGTTAGGTTCTGGTCTCAGCTTAGCCAGATGATAGTGCTCTGTTGATCTGTTGCTGTGAAAAATCATCAGAATGTGAAATATATCTATGGCTGAGTAAATCTGCAGTCAGATAAAGGGTGCGCCTTCTGCACTGAGTGACGTTTAATTAAATTAGCTGGAGGCTTAAAAGACAGGTCATAAGAGCACCCAGCACAGCTCAGCACAGTCCAGCACAGCTCAGCTTAGAGCTCAGAACACAGACCCAGACATTTGGAGACACAGAGGGGAGGAAACACCCTAGAGAAAGCTGTTTGAAGCCAGAACTGGGAAAGAGGGCCATCAGATGTCATTGTGTGCCTTCCCATGTGACAGAGAAACCCAGATGAAAGTTAACTGCCTTCCCTCTGAGGAACTATAAATTTGTAACTAAATGAATCCACTTTATAAATGCCAATCCCTTTCTAGTGTGTGGTAGTTAGGTTCAGGGGACAACTTGACCAGGTAAAGATACCCAGTTGTTCTGTTGCGATGGACTTAAATCATCAGCATATGACTTTCATCTATAGTCACTACATCTGCAGTCGGCTAAGGGGAGTGCCTTCCCTTTATGGGTGGTGTTAATTTAATCAGCTGGAGGCTTAAATGAGCAAGGATAGAAGAAGGCCCAGTGCAGCTCAGTACTGCCCAGCACAACTCAGCCCAGAGCTCAGAGCTCAAACCCAGACATTTGGAGATGCAGAGAGTAAATGCCCTGTTCGAACCCAGACACACCTGTCGCCGTGTGCCTTCCCTTGTGACAGAGAAACCCAGATGAAAACTAGCTGCCTTCCCTCTAAGGAACTGTAAAGCTAAATAAATTTCTTTTATAAAAGCCAATCCGTTTCTTCCATATTGCATTCTGGCAGCTTTAGCAAACTAAAACACCCTGTTGTCTATATTTTACCAAAGATGTAAGTGATGTCAAAACTTCAGGACCACAAACTGTTTTGACCAGCAAGGCTTTAAATTTCCAGATCTATTAAGCACAGTGCAACAAATATATTCCCATTAATTGATGTTCTAGGAACTCTGGCAAGCACTTCATAGCCTTCCACTTCTTACCACATTCACTTTTGCTCAGATTCCTTTGCCTCACATGTATTTCCCATATTTCCTATGGTCTTTCATGCCTCCTTCCTTTGCATAGACTGTTCATCTCTCTGTAATGTTATTCCCTTAACAAATTTAGGAATTATTATTCATTTCCTGCTGAGGCAGTTAGTTATGTCCAAATCTATAGAACACTGTGTATCATTTTGATCATCTTGCATTGTGGTATTCAATTCCTTGACTAGACATATTTGTATTTTATTTAATTCTCAAATTCTCCAAACTTAGCAAAATATATGGGATAAAATGGAACAAAATAAACGGAGACAAAAAATGGAGACAAAAATGAAAACAGGATGACAGAGATGAAAAAGATGAGGTACAACTTTTGCCAAGATTATACTCACAGTAAAATATAACTCTACAAATTACTTGTTTCCAAGTACATGTAAAATGTCTAAAATTATATTTACTCTGAGTATTCTATGTAGTATGAGACTCCATCGTTGGGTTTATATTCTGTCTTCACAGTTCAACCCTTTCCTTACTAACTGATAAATTTTAGGCTTTCTTGTAAAATGGGGACAGATGAATTAAAGGAACTCACAGACTGTGATAATATGAGTGCAGTAACAATTAAAGCTGATGGTAAGAGTCAATCATTTTATGATAATACTCTTTCTGCTGTATAGTATGAAGGAAAATGCATTCCAGAAAGATGGAAAAGTCCATGAAGTGAAATAAATTGAAATGGAGAAAGAGTCATGTGCAGAATTTTCATATGTCTCTAAAACTAAATTCACAAACCACCAAGCTAATCCCACAAATTACCTCCTATCTACCTAAATACTATGATTTCAGTATATTTTTTCAGGGGGCGGGGTGTGCATGGTCCAGGAATCAAGCCCAGGCCTCCCGCATGGAAGGTGGGCATTCTAACTACTAAACTACCTGTGCTCCCTTCAGTCTATTTTGAAACAAGAAAATTAGCCTGTCTCTTCTTAAATGATACTATTGATCAGTATCTTCTATCATTAAGATTGACATTTTGGAAATTATTCTAGATACATAATTGAGCACAATGAGGTAAATTTACCTTGCTCCTTACAGTTCTGTTTTTCCTCTTTGCCCTTCCATTTAAAACACCTTGCCAAGCTCTGTACTTTGTTGACAAGAAAGTATGTTGAGAGAAAGCACAGGCTAAGCATACTGGTTGTTAATGAATGAAACAACCCATAAATTTATGCAAACATCCAGTAGGCTTTGGTTTTCATGTCTTCTCAGGGGAAGCTATTAACTCTGATAGCTTTTTTTAAAATAGATACCACTAAGTACCAGGTGTTCAGACTCTTTGACCTGATGTCCATTTATTGCTCTTTCAACTTTCTTTGCTATTTAAAATATCCAAACATACAGATATGAAACACGTTGCTTTAGCTGACACCTTAAGTACATTCTTATAGAGTAATGACACAAGAAACTACTCAAAAATATGTCTTAGTTTGAATTAAATATAACTTTTTCAAAGCAAATTTTGTACTGTAAATGTTTTCTATTGCAAATCATTTAATAACTTCTTGTTGAGCAGCAGAATTGAGTATTTAAATTTGTCAGCTTCTAATATTGCATCATATGTTTTTATAAATATTTTGTAAGATTGAATTTATACAATGAAATCATAAAATTAAGTCATGTGACTTTTTTTTTTTTTTTGCATGGGCAGGCACCGGGAATCGAACCCGGGTCTCCAGCATGGCAGGCGAGAACTCTGCCTGCTGAGCCTCTGTGGCCCGAATCTAACAATGAAAATGGTTTTACTAAGTGTTTACCCTGTTATGATATAATGTGTTAAAATTGGGGAAAAATTGGGGAATTTGAAGGGAGGCGTGTTGAACTTTGGCATTGTTACTATTTAAGTCCTCTTAGGTGACAAGTTTTCATCTATGATTCCCATTTTTACTTATCTTTGAAGTGGACAAAAGATTACATATTGTGTATTTATTAGGATTAAACAAGATAACCTATGTAAAACCTCTAGCAAAATTTTTATTTTAAGCACATTTCATTAATTGTAGTGCTGTTGTTATTTATCCTATTACATTAATATATTTTCGTTAATATCATTATAAATTTACAATATTGCTAAATTCCTTTGATATTTTAATAAATTTCATCAACGGGCTCTCGTACCACCATTTTCTAAAGTCATTGTAGATAGTAGTTAAAATAATGGGTGTTGATATCAAATGTGTTCAAATTCCAGGCTTTCTACATGTGAGTTTAGCTTTTTAGTCCATTTTTTCTCAGCTGCATGTGCTTAAACATATGTGGTTACCTCACCAGTTTGTGTGATTTTTGGTTGTGAGATTAATGTGAATTTAACACGTGAAAAATATAGCAAAGAATATGGCATATCATTTCTCTTGGTTCTCCTGTAGTGGCAGATAAACCTTCCTAATTCCACATGTGGGAATAATGACTATTTATTTGCCCCAGGGCCATTTCCATACTGCACTGATCTTTTAGGAAGATGAAACAAGCGCCAGGTTTTACTCCCTCTCTGGTAGGAGCTTGATAAAATTTTCACAAATGTGGTAAGGTGATGTTTGATCACTGCAAAAGGAATTTTTCATTCTGGTGATGTCTGAATATTTGTCTTGAAGGCTGCTGGAACAGGTGTTATGTAAAGCGCCTTCGGATGTAGGGACTGGACTATCTGCCAGCAATGCTTCTCATGGAACAAAAGTCTTGGATACCTGAAAAATGTCATATAAAAAGAGAGTATTTCCACTCTCTTGGCTCACTGGCATTTTCTCCCTAGCATCTCATTCTAGGACCTCTCTTCTGGCTAAAGAATACTCTCTTTTCTACCTTCCTTCCTGGAAACTTTCAGTTTGTTAGCTACAATCTGTTTACCTTTCTCTATAAAAGCCTTATTTTCATCTCTCCTCTGCTGTCTGCTGGATATAAAAGAATTTAACACATTAGGTAAGGGGCCTACTCACAGCTAATATATAGCCAGTATGTGGATGGTACTAGATATTAAAATATCTAGTGCTGATATAACTAGATATCAGTACATTGATATGATTAGATATATGAATATCAAAAAACTTCCACATTTATTAAATGGCTACTGCCCTCTATATACAGTAGCTTCTTCTGCTGTGTGCAGAACCTTAAATGATTATGCTTGGCAGAGTAGAGCCCCACCAGGAATTTATGATATTGCTATGACCAGTATCTGTGGCTGGTCATTTCATGTTCTTTAAGAAGTGACATCTTTCCCTTTTAATAAAAGAGACAGAAAATGAGATGTAGACTTATATAAGTTTCAGTGTTTGACTCAAATCTTGACAGCCCTGCATGCCCTGTCCTCAACCTATAACGCTTTTTGCCTGAACTGTAGGTTAACTTTGATCTAATTAAATATGACATTATTATTATCCGTTTTGTGACTCAATATACAATAAAAATTTTGGACATTATTTTAAATGTTAGAATATTTTTGTGCAATTGCTTTTATAAAGTTCAGTAGAAAGAAGGGGCTTTAACAAGATGAACAAAACCATTGATGTTTAGAGTAATTTTCTATATAATGTATCTGATAGTCACTTATATCTTTCAATAAAAGAAGAAATCATTGGAAAAATTTCATGTTTTTCTGTAAGACATATTGTGTACCAGAGAAGTATATAGTTTAAAAAGGGGCAGCAGCATTAATTCTTTTGAAAAGAGTCTCAGCAAAAGTTTTAATGTATATATTTTTAATGATTTGATGAATAGTTTGCACTAAATATATACTATTCAATAAGTGGAATTATGCATATTATCTACTATTATAAATATTGTTATAACTATCACCCTTGAGCTAACATGGAAACAGAATCCCCATCCATGGAAGGATGGCTCTGTTCAGAAAAAGAATTCCCTTTATTATTCTACTGAAGAAACTGGTAATCCATCCTGAGGAAACGGAAATCCTACCTAGAGTATGCTATATTACTTTTCATACTACTCTAAGGAAGGTAGTGTTTTCACATCAACAGGTATTTGAACATGTTTATCCTGCTAGCAGCTTAGGTTTTATCAGTTCTTCATTCTTATTGATGTGTGAATCTGATAGCATACACTCAGGCTCATTCTTCCACTTCTTTGTCCTTCCTTTTCATGTCACACGATGACCCTCCTTATTTTGCTGTTTCTCATTAGCGGTTTCAAAGCTCTGATTTTCAAAACTGATTCAATTCTACCTAATTCCCTTCTACCATTTTCCTCCTGCTACGATCCCCTCATGAATTTTAAAATCTCAAGCTTTCAGGTGTTTATTAGTTTCTGTCTGGCTACAGTTACATCAACAATTTGAGATTTTTATGAACTGGCAATGAAATGCTGCCCTTGCTAACTCTCAGGTCTTTTCCCCAAGTATGGCACATTCACTCTGTCACATATACTGGCCTGATCAGATATTTTGCAAGCCATAAAAAGAATTGTTCACATTGCTGGTACAAATAAAGGTCTAAGGTTTGGAAGAAGAAAATGATTTAAAGTGTCTAACTCAGCTGTATATGGAGTTCTTTACTTCATCTGAAGCAGTTGCCTTGAAAATTGTGAGTCAAAATTAGTTTGCATTCTTAGATGCAAATAATAAATGTGGACTCTGGCTAATAATTTGGTTGGCTAACTCCTTTAATAAAATTTGTTCAAGAATTTTAGGAAGCTCACGGAACTTGAGGAGAACCATGTTCAGTGGCAAATTTCTAGGGCCATGGTCCATGATCCTGATGCAGAACATGTCTGAAGAGGAAATGCTGCTGCTGCCACCAAACTCTACCTACTAGGAGCTTGCACCTTTCCTGTTGCAGAAATTCAACTTCTTTGCAAGGATTATCATGGCCATCACTGAAAGGACCTCTGCTGCAGGAATTTAACCACATGATTGTGGTTATTATCACCAAATCCACCAGAGAGAGAAAGTGAGAGGAGATGAGAGACAGAAAGAGTGGGGTGAGAGACAGAAGTTCTCCCTACCTTTTCACTTCTATCACCAGTTTCAGATCAAATTACAGAGAGGATGGATCAGAAAGGAAAGGCCTAAAGAGCATGTCTGGGCATTTGCAGTACTCAGAGGCCATGCAATGGCATTGTTAAGACCATAGACTCTGACACTGCACTGCCCATCTAACACACTATAGAGCTGTGGGACCATTTGTAAGTTTCTTAACCTCTTTGTACCTTAGTTTTGTTACCTGCAAAACAAAGATGAATAATAGTGATAACTCCATATGGTTCTATTGAGAGATAAATAATTTTAAATATGCAAGCACTTGGACAACACATAGGATATTATGAGCATTATCCTTAGCCATTATTTTGAATTGCAAGAAACACAAGGAGAAGTGATTACCATACATTATTAGTTCCTTGGGGAGTGGAATGGGTTTTTGATCTAAACCACACAAAAGAATTCTGGAATTCCCTGCTGGCCCTTTTTCCCAGTTCCCTTGTTTCCAGATTCTGATGCCAGTACTCTCCTGTCTAAGCATCTGGGGGCCTTCACTTAGCTCCTCCAGGATACAGCTCTGAGTTCTGGCTTGCTCAGCATCTCATGCGAAGGCACATGGTGATGTCTGCTGGGCTCTGCATCTCCAAACTGTCCATGCCTAGACATCTGCTCTCTCTGTTGGTACTCCAAGCATCTCTATCATCTGTGTTTCTATCAGCTCTGAAAATGGCATTTTCATTAGAGGATGCCGACACCAGCCATGTGCCTTCACATGTGACAGATAATGGCCTTTCTTGAGTAAAGATATCTTTATCTGGACATTTTTATGGCCTTAGAACTGTGAATTTGTAACTTTAATAAATCCCCCTTTAAAAAGCCATTCCATTTCTGGTATATTGCACTACAGTAGCATTTAGCAAACTAAAACAAATCTTGGTACCAGAGAAGTGGGGTGCTATGGTTTACAAATGTCAAACATGTTGGAACAACTTTTTAAATTGATAAGGGAAGGGGTTCTTGAGTAATTATATTATGCTTGATAGAGAAGGCCTGAATTGCTTTGAAGAGACTGTTGGTAGAAATGCGGACTGTAAAGGTATCTCTGGCAAGGATTTAGATAGAAATGAAGAATATGTCATTGCAAACTGGAAGGAAAGCTACCCTTGTTTTAAAGTGGCAGAGAATTTGAAAAGAATTAAATACTGCTGTTAGATGGAAGGGAGAATTTAAAAGTGGCAAGCTGGGGTATTTAGCTGAAGAAATATCCAAACTAAATGTTAAAAATGCAGCCTTGCTTCTGCTTGCAGCTTACAGTAAAATGTGACAGGATGAGAAAAGCTCAGAACTGAATTCTTAGGTATAAATAAAACAGATATTGATGGCTTGGAAAATTCTGGACTTCTGGAAAGTGAGACCCCAGAGAATAGTGCCCAGCCTGAGGGTTTAATCAAACATGGAACCAGTCAGCCATTTCAGGAAAAGCCAGGTTTGGAAATGGAATTATCCAAAAAAGGATTTGTGGAAAGTCCTATGGCTTTTATCCCTGTGTGCTACATGGGAAAATCAACAAATTTTATGCAAGATCTGTATGGACAGAACCATTGCAAGTCTGGACTAAAAGGGACAGATTGAAGGAAAAATAACTTCAATGGCAGAACCATGGGAGATAAGGTCTGAAGCCAAGAAATTTTGGACCAGGAGGGTAGACCCACCCATTCACATGATCAAGGGTGAGTTTGCCTTGGAGGCAGAAAGCAGACCTTTTGCCTCAATGTTTAGGAAGAGTTTTGGTACCCTAGACCTTGGAGAGGGGGGCACATATAAACTGGAGGTTGGGGAGAGTATGGTAATCACCCCATTATTCTGGAGGTGTTGAGCTGTGTGCCCCAGAGATGACAGAGAGCTCAGTGCTGTCCCAAAGCTTGGAGAGGATAGTGTCAAGAGAAAGGTGGTCCCCTCCCACCCAGGGTGCCCCAATATTGTAACCCTCCTCTCAGTGTTTGAAGAGAACAGGACTTCTGTGTAGGCCTTTGGAAATGGTGGAACAGCTGCTTTCTAAAGCCCCAGTGATAAATGACTCTCAGATTTTGAAATTGAGTAGAGTTTGCCCTGCAGATTTTTGGAACAGTTTTGGTCCAATGACCGTTATTTACCTTTCAGTTTCTCCCTATGGCAGTGGGAAAATGTATCCTATGACTATTCCTCCTTTTATTTTGGAAGCAGATAACTTGTTCTGAGTTTTACAGGTCAATAGCCAAAGGAGAATTTTTTTTTTCCTTAGGATAGACCATGCCTGTAACTGACTTTGATGAGGTTCTGTACTGTTCCTGACTTTGTGTTGCATTTGTATTGTTACCAAAATTTTTTTAAGGATTTTGTGATATTGTGAAGGAATGAATATATCTTGTATTTGGAAACATCATGTCTTTTGGGGGACCAGAGGGTGGAATGTGCTAGATTGAAACTATTATGTTCCCCCCAAAAGCCATGCTTTAATCTTTATCCAATCTTGTGGAGCCAGACCTATTGTTTTGCGTTGAAACCTTTGATTATATTGTTTCCCATGGAGATGTGACCCACTCAATTGTGTGTGTAAACTTTTTATTAGATGGAAAAGTGACTCCACACATTCAAGATGGGTCTTGAATCCTTGGAGTCCTTTAAAAAGGAAAACAGTTTGCAGTTGCTTCAGAAGCAGCATAAATGCAGACATTTGGAGATGCTTGGAATGCCAACAGAGAGAGCAGATGCCTAGATACAGTTGTTTGTAGATGCAGAGCCCAGAAGATATTGCCATGTGTTTTCCTGTGAGCTGTTAAGCAAGCCAGAAACCAGAAGAATCCACAGGGGCTGAGAGAACCTTTTGAAACCAGAAGCTGGGAGAGGATATGGACACCAGCTACATGCCTGCCTTGTGACAGACATCGGCCTTTCTTCTGAGTCAAGGCATCTTACTCCAGATGCCTTCGCTGGGTATTTTATGGTTTTAGAACTGTAAATCTTTATTTAATAAATTCCCTTTTTATAAACCATTCAATTTTTGTATATTGCATTTGGTCAGCATTTAACAAACTAAACACTGTCCTTTAAGATTCGTGAATAAATTAGGACTTCAAACAAAAAAGATATCTGTGATGTTGTTGAGGAAAATATGGATGAAGATAAATAAACTTGAGGTTGCCTTAACTTGGTTCTACTTTTCCTTTTGAACCTAAAGAAGGGGAGTTGTATCCCTGTCAAGGAGATTGTCTCCAGGCATTTTAGGTAGGAGTCTACTAAAGACCAGAAGCCCTGCCCTGTAGAAATAGAAGAGGTGGGTAAGAACACAGTTCTCCTGACTCCACCATTTAAGAAAATGACAAGTAAAACCTATGGCGTACGAAAGTTTACTATAGTCAATTGACCTCTGGAAAAGGAAAGAGGTAGGTGTATTTTTGGAGTTAGGCACATATAAAAGAGGAAAGAATGACAGTGGAGTAAATTGAATATGCAAAAGGAATTCAAGTTTCTGAAGAGAATGTTAGAAAAAGAAGCTAGAAAGGTTAAAGTCATAGCAAAAAGAGTGATATAATATTGATGAAATTATGAATAACTTTTTTACCAAAGTGTCCATTATAATGTTTAATGTTGTTTTAAGAGCCTGAAATGGCTTACATGGGCATGGAAAATAAAATGAACAGGTGTCTATATTATCAGGGTCTTTGATAGCTTTATTAAACAAGGCACTGTTGGATGAAGCCAGAAGTATACCCATGTGCATAGTGCCTGGGTTATCACTGATCTCCAAGCAAACACAGACGGTGGTGACAGAGAGACCTACCTAGAGGCTGCCTTGGCCCAGCCAGCACTGGCACTGCATTTACTGTGATCACTGTGTTTGGTGGGCAAGGGATGGTAGAAATAATAAAGCTAGGAAAACCCCTGCCCAGCAATGCTTTGGCACTGCCACTTTGTTCTTAACTCTGGGTCACTACACTTAATTCTTCACTTCAGTTGAACCATTGTAAGAAGCATAGAGAAAAATGTTCTCGTTTTGGTTCCTTGGGAGAGAACATTGTCTCGGACTAGTAAATGAAGACTTAAACTGTTTACATTTGTGCATTATAGTTCTTTTATGTAAGTTAGATGGTAAAACACACAGGCAAGGAATATGCAAGCTCCCTTTAGCAAGTATAGTAGAAGTTGGAGGAAGTATTGGCAAAAGGATTGAAGATAAAGTGCTGTATCATGGAATATGAAGAAAATTTCATTATTATTGTTGCTCTTTTAATCAACAGCTACCATACTAATTATACATACATGAATGTGTATATTCCTGCTTTTAGTGGTAATACGAGCTATTGTCTTTAACCTTGGCTGAATGCATAGTTGGCTGTAATTTCTTAAATCCACAGATATCCAAAAAAGTTAAGCAAAATTTAATATACGAATATTATTAAATTTCTCTTGAATTGTCATAGTATAACCATGAAATGCCTTCTAAAAAGCAAAATGGCTTCAAATTGAGTTAATCCTATTATTCTTCAACAAGTATTTTAATACTTTTGAAAAATACCATAAAAGAAGATTGATGAAAAACACATTAGGAATAAATCTAAATTAAAAGACCTGATAGTGAGCATAATCATAGTTTCATATATATGTATACACATATATGTTTTTGTCACCCCATGAAGTATAGATGCAAATGTAATATACTTATAAGGAGGTGAATATATCTCTAAAAAGAGATTTTTTTTAAGGAAGGGGTAAAAAAATTTATTGAAAATGAGTAACATTGAAAATGTAAGCTTCTTTTCATATTTTGCATTTATAACATAAATATTATCCATAACTTTCTGTTATTGTTAAAATTTTTCCATGTTTGAATTGAATTTTAAAAACCATAATTTTACGTTGCTGCTACACAATGTTTCTTTGAGTAATACTGTAATTAATCGTGACCACACTACTAAATGGTATTTTATGTAAATCTTTGTCTATATGATTAAATGTTTGATATAGGCTCAAAAGAGATTTAACATTAATTGGATATAAATAATACTGGGGTGAATATTTTGTTTTTGATCATAATTTACAAATTCACCTTTTAGCTTAAGACATCTTGGGGCAACTTGGTATTACTGTGATTAAGGTTATGGCTCTTTAACTCTAGTCAAAAAAGCCCATAAAGCACAATATGTAAATGAGAAATTGCCATTTAAATTCAAAACCAAACAAACAAAACTAGCAATGACCTCAGGAGAGTTTAGACTGCACTGTCTAGAAAAGTGCAGATTGGAGAATTGCCTTTTCACTCTGCTGCCTTTAGACCTCGATTAATTCATCCAGCTACAAGGGAAAGGATGAAAAATAGAGACGTTCTTCCTTAATCTGATGAAAAAGAACAGTTTAAACCCATGAAAATGACAAGAAAAATAGAGGTGGTGTGCCCAGTATTGCTACTTTAGGTTGAAAAAACTCATTCACAAGGGAAATGTAGCCTAACTAATATCTCAGGTAATGAAAATTCAATCAGCCACAATTCCTTCCTCATGGTTGCGTCATTAAGTGATGGGTTGAAATAAGGGCTGGAATGTATTCTTTTTTAATAGACAAACCTAAAGCATAGGAAAAGGGGCAAAATTTCTTGCTGCCCAATAAATTTATGCTATCTTTAACAAATAAGAATGTATCCCTTTCAACCATTTTAGATCACATATATATTTTTTTCATTCTCTTAGGCAAAACTAGTATTTTTTTACTTTATTGTTTGCCAAGATTAATAATGAATATGAATAGTTTCTGCTTTTTTTTTAATAGCCATTCTGGGTAGTGGACAGGCATCTCACTTTTTGACATATTTAACTATTTGGGCTTAGTGCTTTTTGTTGTTTTGTTTTGTTTCCATTGATTAGTGCTTTTTGTTGTTTTGTTTTGTTTCCATTGATAAGTCCCCTGTGGAAAATAGAAACTTTAATAACATTTGCTGCCAATAATTTTGCGTCAAAAATGTTTGTTGATATTTGTCTTCTCATATGGCGATTTTATTTATTTTTTTCAGACACTCCTGTCAGACTGGCTAAAATGAAAAGCCTTAACAACTTTTCAGAATAAAAATAGTTTTATTTTTAATTCTTCCCTTGAATGGCAAATTTTCAGTTCGGGATTTTTTTATGAGTTATATGAACTCTTAAAAAGAGTTTATTGGCATCTTTAATATTTTATATTGTATTTTTTACAATTTTCTATAGTTTTCAAAATTGAAAAAGATTTTGATTGATTTTTACTGCTTATAGTAGTAAAGATCACTCAATCTATAAGAAATTATTTATAATTTTTGGTACAGTAAGTTACTTTTAAATAATAAATTATAAATAAATTTAATTTATACCTATAATACTTGTAGGAAACATAATGTAAGTACAAGTTAAATAGGAAAAGGAGTCTAAACACTGTTAAAAATAATAAACAAATACATCTTCAACATATATTTCATAGGATAAATTTAAAATGGTGATACATTTTAAAAATGATAATGTATATAATAAGCCAGAAATTACAAAAATTGAGAAAACTTGTATTTCAGATGAAAGTTTCTAGATGCCAACCTAAAGAGTGTGTGGGAGGTACACATTTTTTTTTAAATTAGTAAGAGAAGTAGGATTAAAAATAACTGTCTTGAAATAAATAATTTCTTGTTGAATGTATTAATTCATTTTGATAATATTCATAATCACGATGAACAACCAGGATTTAGATAATATGTATACATATATTTAAATTCTTTATTATTTTTTGGTTTTTTTGCATGGGCAGGTACTGGAAATCGAATCCGGGTCTCTGGCATGGCAGGAGAGAACGCCATATTTTTAACTTGATTTTTACTACAGTATGTTTTAGTATACACTGAATTTCAATATATTTCAGTAGTACTACAGAACAAATATAACTCAGATCCACTTGGCCCATATTAAAGATAAAGTGGTGGGGAAAGCTTCAGATATAGAACATTATTACCATCGATTATACATGCCAACATACAAGGGAACACAATAAATGACTGTGATGCAAAATTAAGCATATATCTAAAAGTTAAAAAAGTAATTCATAGTTCAAAATCCTCAAGATTGTTGTCCTTTATTCTAAAACCAAAATAAGTATAGTACTACATGTATAATTACAGATCAATTTAAGAAGTAAAGCTGAATTGCTATTATATGATAGAATGATTAGATAACTTATCTGCATATATAGTCTATTAGGAATTAATGAAAACCTTTCAGTGCAAGAGAGCTACTATTGATATTAAGTGATATTAAGATCAGTTGAATCATAGATATATTCCTTTTCTTTATGCTCACTTCACTAAAAGAGTAGCCCTGTTGATTTGAAAAAAAGTTTGACAACATGAAAGTGCAAAGAAAAATAAATCATAAAAAAATTTTCATGATTATTAAAGTAAACTAGAGTGCCATGCAATGACTATTGCTAAAAGCATTCTCCAGATAAAAAAAGAGAAGGGAACAAAGAGAGAGAGGGACAGGAAACTGTATTTCCTTAATAGTGGTTTAAGTATCTAAAATATTAGCTGAATGCTGAGATACTAGGTTTCAAAAAGTGACTTTTTTCATTTTATTTCTTAAATAATTAATATAAAATTAGCATGCAATAAAAATAATCCTTGAAGCATTCCTCTACAGTTCACTTTAAAGTGCTTAATAAGAAAAATACAAATGAATTCCAATAAAAATGGAATAATTAAAGTTAATAAGCATAAGAAAAAGAATAATCTCTGCAGATATACTGAGATTCTAAGTAGAAGGCAAAAATGCATTCTTTACAGTGCTTAAATTGGAAATAAATGTATCTCATGTAAAAATGTTTGCCTTCTCTTACAACTTGTAATCATAATTGAATTAAAATCTTGACCTATATATTTAAAAAGAAAAAATAAATTTAAGAAGATTGAAAAAAGAGAAAAATAAAACTATCGTTATTCACAGAAAATATGACTCTGAACATAGAAATTTCAACCTATAAATAAATTTAGCAACTTTCATAGTTGACAGATATAGATTGGCACAATACAAAATTTATATTCTCATCAAGTAAGTATGTAAAACTTACAAAAATAAACCAAGTGATGGAAAAACTTTATGCTTGTGTGTTTCAAAGTTGAATACATGACTTTGAAATAATTCTACTCTTAGATATCTGTTTTTGAATATGTATATGTACACTGGAATCTGGAACACACACACCTATTTCCTGTGTCTCTTTATGGAAATGTTTATGGCAATAGTATTTATAATAAATTATAATAAGCATAAACAAGAAACTGCAATGCCCAGCAACAATAGCATGAACAAAGAAACAGTGGTGCATTTATAGAATTAAACAGAATGCAGCCATGATATTAATGAAGGGCAATTCCATGCAACAATCTGCATGACTCTGGACAACATATTACTGTGTAAAAATCAGTCAGAAAATATACACCTTTGAGTTGCATTCCTATGAAGTTCAAAAACAGCTAATTTTCTTTTCTCCAGGGGATTCTCAAGAAAAGCAAGTAAATAATTACCATAAAAGTTTGGATAGCAAATACGTGTTGTGGCAAATAAAAATTTGTCATTGAAATGGAATATTCAGGAGAATTATGGAATGTTCACAAAGGTACAGTTCTTGAGCTTAGTTTTAATCATCTTGGTATTCATTTACAATCATTTATTGAGTTTGATAGTTACGGTTTATGTTCTTTTTGTATATGATTTCTATTTCAGCAGGTAATAATTTCGAAGTATCTGAAACCAGAATATGCATTGTGTAAAGCCCCATCCAAAATATTTCGCACAAAAAAAGTACATTGAGTATAATGGATTGCTACATTAATGGTTCCTAATGGATCGCACTGCCCAGTATTCATGATTTGTGCATTCCCTTCCCATAGTGACTCTGGGCTTGGCCATGTGCTAATGGGGAATCAGTAAATGCTATAGAAACACAGACTCTGGGGCTTGACCTCTTGGAATGCTGTAATGCTACGTGAGAAACCTAGGCTACTCCATATTTGAGGACATGTAGAGAAGACCCAAGAGGACCCAGTCAACAGCCCCTGCTTACTGTGCAATGTCGGAATGAGACCATTAGGCCCATCCAACCCCAGACAATTTTCCAGATGACTACAGCCACGTGAGTACTACCAGGGTGGACCAGCAGAAGAACCACTAATGGGTCACAAGCAAAATAAGTGGTTGATGTTTTAAAAATCATCTGAAATTTTTAATCTATTAACATCTTTTCCCAGCCCTAAAGATTCTGGTTTAAATGTTTTAGAGTGAGACCTGGTTTATCTAGCTAGCTAATTGTATCTCTTCATTATCATTTATCTATCTTTGTATATATATTTAACTGCTGTGGTGATTCTATTGTAAAATTGAGCATAGAGAGATTTATGATAAATACAAATAATCTACTTACAATTCTACTGTATTTAAAAATAGCATATTGCCACAAGCACCATATATAACCATGTATAAAGAAAAAAAAACATAGATAGAGGTTGGGCTAATTAAAATATCATATCTAATTATCCTGAAATTATGAAACTCTTTTTAATTTTCATTTGCCTAGATTCATTTATATGATGTCTTTCTTCAAAGGCAACATGCATGATGTAGGCTGTTGTGGAGAATTTTAAATAACCTAACTTACCTCCTAATAACAAATTGGCTTTTATAGCCTCTAAACATTGGAGGCATTGTTGGTATTTCATTCAAACCTTGGTCATCAAGGTGATCCTTACTGAGTCAGGCATGCTAGGATAAATGATTGCAGTATTAATTAAAATGCAAGAATAAAATGTTTGAATGGGGACCCAGTGCTTGAGAAGAACTGTCAAATCAGGAGGCTGAAATATAATAATTATTTCTAAAATCAGCATTGGTTACACAATCATGAAAGGGGGTTTAGGGTCAGACAGTGAACATGATGTGGAAAATAGAAAAAGGACAACAAATACAATTTTAAGCAAAATTAGAATGCTCACAGTTCACTTGTTTCTTTTTTTTATCAGGAGGTCCATGGTATGTCAGATCAGCTAAATTTATAGAGCTGTGGCAGAAGCTTTTAGTCCTTGCTAATCACAGTGTGCTCTATGGGCAGCACAGACACAGACTGGGTCCTTGTTGGGCATGCAGAGCTCTGGGCACTACCCAACGCCTACTTTGCCAGTATGTGCAAGTTTAGATCTATTAGAAATACATATTTCTGGTTAAATTTGATAAGCAGGACTTTTAGAGATATATTAATGTCCTTTTGGTGCTATAAATATTGCCACACACCTAATGGCTTAAAGCAATGCAAATTGATCATCTCATCTTTCCGTAGGTTAAAAGTCAGACACAGGTTCTCATCGGTCTTAATTGAAGGAACTGACAGGTTGTTCTCCTTTCTGGAGTCTCTAGGAGACTCTATGTTTCTTTTTATTTTCCAGCTTCTAGAGGCCACCCACATTCCTTGGCCTTGAGCCACAGTCTTCTACATTCAAATACAACAAAATTGCTTCTTGTTGACCATTTTACCATTTGTCACATCTGTTTCTCACCAGAGTTGGCAAAGGCTCTCTGATTTTAAGGATTTACCTGATTAGATTGGGCTCATCTGGATAATCCAAGATTATTTCTCCTTCTTGAAATCCCTAACCAAAAATCATATCCACAAAGTCCCTTGTGCAAGAAAATATATTCACAGGTTTTGGGAATTTGGATGTGGACATCTTTTTTTTTTTTTTTGCAGAGGACCAGAGTGTTGGGGCATGCAGGGTAGGGAGGGAAGGCATTATCCTGTCCGTCACTGATGACTTCTGTTTCAATACGGGGAGGTGAAGTTTCTCCAGGTCTACTGGAGGAAAGGCAGCTCTGGGTTTCTTAGAATGGAAAACTAATCCTCACCCTCTTAGTTTGTGGTTGTTGCTGCTGCTGCTTTTTCTTTGATTTCATTTGACTTATGTTCATTGCCAGGTATTTTAGGAAAAGTCATTCTTTTATGTTGTAGGCTCTGGCATCTTGTCTTCAGATATGAGACCAGAGGATGGGCTGTTGATCATGGTATGCATTAACTGCAGCCACAAAAGCATGGGGAAAATGCACCTCTTTATCAGATTTGAGCTTAGCCACTTAGTTTGGATAGTTCCATATCATATCTTTCAAAACATCCTCCATTCATCAAAGTCCATCTGCACAGAGAGAACTGTACAGCATCGACGTCACCTTCCCATGATTCTTTTATGACAGTATAAAATAAAATCTTAAGCTTTATAGAAGATTGCTTCAAAATAGTTAAAGGGGTTATTTTATAACAGGTTTGAGGAAGATCCAGGTACATCTCTGTCCATTTTATAGAAAGTCACTTAATTTAGGGTCATAAAGAGATTAGAGTATTTGGAAGGCTTCTATATTTAGAAATTGGCAAATCTAGTAAAAATCCTGGATTTCTACTCCAAGATAGCAGGTGACTTAGTCTAGAGTCTTATGACTCTCAAGGTAAAGTGATATTGGCCTATGTAAGTTGTTGTACAAGCACAGAATTTCTAGGAATGCCTAGATACGGGGCATTTGTGTAGATTGTGTAGTAGCAGCAGCGTTATGAAATCCACTCATATTCCACGGAATTATCATGACATATTTAAAGTGAATACAAATAAATGATTTTGAGAACAGTCTTAGTTTCTTGTTATCCCAGCTCTCACACAGAGTAAATGTCTTGAAATAGCACATGCAAAACATTTCTGAATGCTGAAAAGCAAATAATCACCCCCAATTTTTAACAACAGAAGATAGCTCTAAAGTCTTTCTTCTTCCTCCTCTCCATCAAAATGTTCCCCTTGCCTTTTCTCTTTCCTTCTCCCTTTTGATCCTATCTGGTGACATCCTCTAGCCTCCTGAATGTATTATTTCTTTTTATCCTGAAGTAGTGCTCTGCACTTTGTATGGTAAATTAATTTAGTTTTTAGCTCTGATTCTTATAACTTTTCAAATAACCATTTATCTTGTTCATCCCAACAAAATGTCCTGAAGCAAGGAGCAAAACCATAATCATTTTTAATAAATGAGAGGCAGTGGAAAAGGCTGGTAATGCTTACACAATAATATTTTTCTTCCTCTCACACATGTAATCACTACTTTGCTAGCAATCACTCTACTGCATCCTCTCCTTGAAGATACCATAAAGAAAGGAAGGGAGTGGAAGTGACAAGAATGTTCTCTAATTTCTTTTAACATATTAAATATGCCAAATTTTAATCTCAATACCCATACATTTTGATCTTAATTGCATTTGCAAATTGTTATTTCTTTAATCTTACAGATACAGAAATTGTAAAAAAAAATAAAATAATAGTGAAAATAGCCTCACATACCTTAAAGATAATATAAGAGATAGGCATATTGACCCAAGTTTTCCTGGACAGCTGATTTTCACTTATGCCTGCAATTAGATTAGTTGTGGTTGTCATAGCTTTCCAACTTCATGAATGTTCAAACACCTATATGTTTATTCCAATGTTCATTCATAAATATTAACAGTTATGAAGTTCTATGAAATTCCTAATGTAGAAAAAACGTACAAGGATGTCTAACCAGCAGCCTATCTCTTACAATGCTTGTGTTACATGTAGAGTTGGGGTGTGTTTCCACTACATTCCTCCCCTTGCTCCCTGCCAAGAAACAAGAACAATGATTGGTCCAAACTGGACATCTCAAATGATTTCTTCTAGGAACTTAAAAATCACAGTCAGAGAGACCATCTGCACATGACTAGAATGATAGGAGGTGTAGAATGATCTTATTCTATCACAGAGAGGACAAGAATGACCCTGAGGACATTTCAAGTCCTGTGCAGCATCTCTACCTAAAGCAGAGCATCGTCCCCATTCATGGACTTGGTGAGGGTATTAGTCAGGGCTCTCTAGGGAAATAGAACAGATAGGAGATAAATACATGTGTGCATACATGTATATAGATGTATAAAATGTAAATATCTTGAGGCCTTTAATGGGAATTGGCTCACATGAACTATAAGAATGGGCAAGTTAAAATTCTGTAGGACAGTGCACAAGATCGGAACTCCAATGAAAGCTTTCCATGAATTCACCAAGAGAAGCTGGCTGGCTGAGGAGAGTTGAAAATCCTCTCTTTTGACTGCTGACATCATCACTTCTCCTTTTAAAGCCTTCAACTTATTGTATGAGACTTTCATTATTGGAACCAATCTCCTCAGTTGATTGCAGATGTAATCAGCCATAAAATGCAATCAGCTGATTGATGGTTTAAATCCATGAAATAGCATAACACTAATAATCAGGCCAGTGCTTGCTTGACCAAACAACAGGACAACATAATCTGGCCAATTTGACATATGATCTTATTCATCACAGAGAACAATAAATTCCCTAGCTTGAATTACTATCTGTTGCTTATAATCAATGTGTCTTAATGAATTTACTAGGCCAGGTCAGCAATTTCTCTTCCTTTTTAATGATGAATGCTGACACTTTAGAAAGAATTTGAGGGTTCTAATGAATCTTTGAGATTAAGTAATATCTATGTGTTAATCTGATATTACTGTTTAGTAATCTGACAACTGCTCAGCATGTGGTTTATCAACCAGAACACTCATTTGGAAGGTCTGTGTGTTCAGTATACCCAACCTATTGTACAGTTCCCATATTAACATGAAAGCACCTTTTCTGTTTTCTGAACCAAAATGACCTCTCTGTACTTAATAGATAGATTTGTAAGTTTTCTTTCTACTAGACCAGTGCCTTAAAATAGAGTAGTCTAAAAAATAGTCTCAATAAGCATTGTTGTTTGAGAATAAATGAATGAATAATGAATGAATAAATGAATGAATAAAAGAACGAATTATAGAACATGCAAGTTGGGGTATCCAAGAAGACTGTTAATATATATTTTCTCTGTCCAGGTTCTGAACAAATTCATAAGAAAACCCTGTCTATAATCTGAACAAAGTATCAAATTTATGACTATAGAGGCTAATATGAAGAGCATAGATTTGGATTAATTTGTTAAGTAGTATATCAACTTACATAAATTCAGTTCCTCACTCCCAGGCAGCATAGAATCAGAAAAAGTAAGTTCTATGCATATAGTAGCAGAGGAAAATTTGTGTTAGGCTTAATTGGATAGACCTAATTCTAAGAGGAAGAGATCAGTGCTGAGTTGAAAAGGTGCAGCTATATTTGCCAAACTTAAGATTCAGGTGAGTCACTCCATCCAGTCAAGATAAGAATGAGCAAAGAGTGGAAATAAATAAGAGGGAAGACAGAGGCAGAAGTACCTACAGTAAGAAAGAAAAATAAAAAAGAGTAAGACCTTTTTTCCTTTTTGTACAGATTGAGAGAATAGATTTCTTGAATAAGGCAAGCAATGCATTTGGTATGTTGTCTGGGAACTTTTAAAGGTATGCAGAAGCAAGCCCTAGGGCCTATGTAATTTCATAGTATGTGACATTGGGTACCAGGTGCTCATGAAAATTTCCAATTCATAAATTCATGAGAGATTGGACTCCTTAACAGAATGCACCCATTAACTGCCATCTCTAAGTGCACACCTGTATCAAAGCTGCTACTTGAACTAATTCACGGATCCCTTCTGCAGATTTATGTGATATCCCAGAATCTCCATGGAACAAATCTACGGAGAAACTTAGCTATGCCAAGTTCACTGTCAACTAGAATGCTTTGAGTGTTTAGACAGGTTAAAAGCTGGGCCTATCTGTCTTTCACATCATCAACATTCTATTATATCATCTAGCATTGAATCTGTTCAACAACAAATATATATTGAGCATTATTTTTGTTGCATACAACATTCTAGATTCTGTGAGATAAACTGTGAAAAAAAGATAAAATCACTACTGCTGGAACTTGCATTTTAGTGAGACAAAAAATTAAAAAGATACATTAAAATATTTAGTGTTACATGAGAAGAAGAAAAAATAAAACAGAGAAAATAATACAAATTATCAGAGTGGGATGTACTTTGAAATATTTTGGACAGATTGGGCCTCTTTAAGGGAGGGATGAAACAGTGCAAATATTCCAAGAAAGAATTTTCCCTGCAGTGAAAATAGCCAGTGCAAAGTGCAGTGCTGGATGTTTAGTTGGGAAGCTAGCTGTATGTTTCAACTTGTTTCCTGGATAATGATGTTCAATCTCTGCATCTAAGTATCAAAAATAAGAGAAGATGAACTCATTTCTGGGAAGGCATATGGAGAAAAGGAGAATATTTTGAGATATTAGCAGATTGGGTCACGGAATTGAGTGTGTGATTGGAACTGTGAATGAATGGAAAGAAAGAAGTAGGGAATGATTACCAGAATTTGAAGTGAGTAAGTAGATAAGTGATGGTAATAAATGCAAATGTAAGAAATAAAAGAGGATTTTGAAGCAAATGGAAAAAACAATTGATTCTCTGTAAGTCAGATGTTTATTCATGTAGGCAAAGTGCTATAACAAACAAATCTTGAATCTCTTTATCTTAACGGAGTAGAATATTTATTGTTCAATAACAAGTCCAGTCCAGTATCCAGAGGGTAACACTCTATTAGGGGTGACCTCTGGTTTGCGTAGGACTGAGGGTTTTCCCATGACACAGCACTCTCAATGTTAAACCTGGGAATGTCCCAAGAAAACAAGGACAAGTTGTGGTCACTGTCATTCTTCCGGAGCATCCAGAAACTAAGGTGTCCTTCAACTTCACTAATTTGATTTCATTAGTGATTCTCCTTCTGGAATGTCTGTGTTGATGAGCTGGTGGGAAACTAGAAAAAGCTTCACGTACAGTGAAAGAGGTTCTAAGGGTGCAGGCCTGAACGCGGTCAATATTATGTGCTAACAAATTCTATCAACCAGAACTCAACTGTGGTATTGTTACTGGTACCAAGGATTCTGGGAAATATGCTGTGGGGATGTGAACTGAATAAAGAGAAAAACATATTTATTAACGAAGAAAACACATGAAAACCTAAAAATTCCTCTTGTATTTGGAAGCAAGGAGGCCTTAGAAATTTTTGTTTTTTTTGCATGGGCAGGCACCAGGAAGCGAACCCGGATCTCCGGCATGGCAGGAGAGAACTCTGCCTGCTGAGCCACCGTGGCCCACCCACCATTGGTAATCTTAAGAAAATCAGTCCACATGAATTGGAAAAAGCAGAAGCTAGAATATATTTGTTTAATATACATACACATACATAAGAAATAAAAATAGCAAGTATAGGTTGTTATTTCTAGAAAATTTGTTGTGGAAGGAAGGAGAGGTATACTGTAAGATCTAGAGGGAAGTGGGACCAAAAGGAATGCTTACTTTTCTTTCTTTAACTTTAAAATGATAGGAATTTGAAGTTTATGTGCTATTATGAGACCTAATGGAAACGAAACAGATGAAGATACAAGAAGCACACAGGATAATGGATGCAACAAGTTCCTTGAGGAAACTAAAAGTGATGGGATTTTGAACAACTTTGTCTCAGAGCAGAAAAAAGAAACCTCTATTTATCTAAACAATGGAAGCAAGTAAGAATAATCATAGACTCAATTTGTGTTGAAAGTGCCACATATCACTTTGATTGTCAGCACAGAAACATAAGCTACTTAGAATTCAAGATATGTTGTTATATTTCCTATGGCTAATATTTGATGGCAAATGAAATTTTACTAAAATTGTACAGATGTTAGGTACAAGTGAGATTACCATGAAACTATTAAAATTATTTTTGTTCTTGAGTCATTAATTATAATCAAGAATATATATTTGATATATATATTGACTGAACAATTGTATGATATAGTAGATTCCTTAAACTAAACAGAATTCATTAATGATTTGTAAAGCAAAGAAAAAAGCTTCAAATCATTTTTCTTACAGAAGAGAAACCTTAAAAAGTGCTCTAAGTAACAATACTCTTTTAGTAATGAATCAGCACTTAAAATTTTAGTACAGTAAATAAATGAATATACCTGACAGAGTGAATTTTCCATGCCAGCACTCAATTTGAACAAGTATTAATTATACTCCATCACTACTGAGGAAGTAGTTAGATAGCAGTAGAAGAATAAATGCAAACACATCAGCTTGAAATGTGAGGTTTTGTAAACAAGCATTCTCAAGACACCTGGATGTTTATTAGCTGTCAAATTTTGTCTATATGTAAATTCTTTAAATGAATCTGATATCAGATGCTGATGTAATGATGTTTTTGACTTTCAGTTTGGGAATGAATAAATGCCATTAACAGATGTAATAAGGGACAGAAAAATACTAAATATGATCTAAATTTAATCCATATAGATATAATGGAGAAAAAAGATAACCCAAAGCAGACACATATTAAAATATTTATACCTTATCAATAGTGCCTAATGATCAGTATTTCCGCGAGGCTCCTTTTCCAATTTCATTTCTATCAATTTTCTTTAGCACGTTCTTTGATCTCAACTTACTCAAGGGAGGATATTAAATATATTGCTGTAATGCTCTCCTCAAAATTATTTCCAAGTCCACAAACATACACCTTGACAGTGATGCAAGGAACATCTCAGTTTGGACTCTTCTATATTGCTAGCTTTTAGGGAAGGATATTTATTAAGTGATGACAGGCCACAGTGGCTCAGCAGGCAGAGTTCTCGCCTGCCATGCTGGAGACCCGGGTGCCTGCCCATGCAAAAAAAAAAAAGAGATGACTAGAAAACAAATGCTACCATTAAATTATATTTTAACAATAGAAAGACTCTAGTTTTCTCTAAGTAAGTTTAATAAATTATCAGAGAAATGACATTTTCTTAATGATGGCATTAATATATATATATTACATGCTTTAAAAAATATACGTATATACTTTACATGTTTTTTTTCTGATAACAACCTAAGTTTTTCCAATTAATTTAGTATGATTAATTCAATGGCATATATTTTAAATATATATGTATGTATATGTGTATGTGTATTTATATACTGGAAGTTTATATTGAAATATAGGTGTAAAGATACCTTCACCAATGAATTCACATCTAAGAATAGCTCTAAAGTTGCTAATATATTTCAACTATTGATGCAATAAATAGGAATTGAAAGAGCCATCCATGATTCTGTGGATATAATCAAGAAACAAGGCACGATGGTAGTGAACTTGCAGGAATTGTATTGACTCAGTAAATTGTTGTAATTACTTTACAATGCTGTTATGCCATCTCTTAAATAAAAAGAAACAATCCTGAAAAGGCATCCTGACAACTGAAAAGTGCATCTAAATAATATTAAAACAAATGATAAAATGTTCTCTGTAGTATTTCTTGGGCTTACC
Source organism: Myrmecophaga tridactyla (assembly GCA_004026745.1). Lineage (NCBI taxonomy): Eukaryota > Metazoa > Chordata > Mammalia > Pilosa > Myrmecophagidae > Myrmecophaga > Myrmecophaga tridactyla. The sequence continues at coordinate 13,280 of PVIY010014131.1, read as the reverse complement.
AACACATGAATAAATACAAAAATCACTTAATGCATATATTGTTAATTGTAGAGTATAAACAGTGCACAGAATTTCAACAAAATCTCTTATTACTTGACATTTAAAAAAAATTAACCCCCAATTTAGGGACTATTTCTAACTCTATAGGTTGATATTTGTATTTAAATAAATATGTGTCTATTATATCTAATGGGGATAGCACTACCTTTTTTGGCATTGATTTAATTGGGAGTCAAATAAAATTATCGACCACCTAAGTAATTTTAAAATGTACTATATAGCAATCAATAATGTCAGAAAGAAAATATTTATTTTATGGATAGTTTATAATTTTTTGTATCTAAACTATTGTCTAATATAGGCAGCTAAGAATAGATAATCATCATCACAATCAGTAAATATTTATTGATTATGAGTGGAATAGATGGAAATAGGCTTATAATTAAATAACGTTTCCTATAAGTTTAGTATTTGTTTAAATTGCTTAATATTTTTATTTCTGTGAAGTTTTAAAGATGTTGATTATTTTTCCATAAATTGTGCATTAAATTATTAAACTATTTTCATCTCTTCCTTTTGTAGATATTGAATGGCTTATTCATAAACACAAGTTGAGTGATAAATTTGATGGTATTTTGAAATGTTATTAAATAATGACATACCTGTCATAAGATTCAAAATGTTTTAGGATCATATGGGCTTTTTAAATTTACTTTTCTTGTGAACATTGACTTATAAAATGACTAATAATTTAATTAGAGAGGGAATTTAACTTTCTTTTTCTATAACATGTTGTTGCTAATTAACGTATGCAAAAATATGCAGAAAATTACATTTGGAAAAAAACAATTATATTCTTTAATATACATTAAATAAATAGTCTATTAAAGGGACTGAGAAAAAAAGAAATAATTTTATTTTAACTAAGGATATTATGATTGCCAATAGAATAACCTTATTCAAATCAGCCTCTCCACAATCTTATACTCAATATGGAAAGTTCACTATAATCCTGGGTAAGCTTAATACATTGACCTGCTAGATGAGTGTGTATATACACTTAAAGTATTTTTGCTTAAAATATGCAAAGTAGGTTCATTAATTGAATTTCAATTGATAGATGTGAGAACAAGTTAGTTTTTAACACTATGAATATATGTGCATAACCAGATTTTAAAAGCATAAACAGATTTTTTTAATTAGAGTAGTTGTACATTTACACACAAAAAAATGCAGAAAGTACAGAGCTCCTATATACACCTCACACATTCAGTTTTCCCTATTATTAACATGTTGCATTAGTGTGGTAACTTCATTACAATTAATGAAACAATATTATTATGATTATTTACATTAGGCTTCACTCCTCATGTTGTGTAGTTCTATGTTTATTTTTTTTCTGATAACATATATACAACCAAATTTTTCCAATTTTTACACTTTCAGAAATAAAATCCAGTGCAATAATTTCATTCACCATGTTGTGCTACTATTATAGAGTTTCTGTTTCAGGAAAACACAAATTTTAAGTAAGCCGGAATCACTATTTTTTAAGGAAATAAAATGCTTGTTATCCCCAAACCTTGCATCTTCAGCACACTGCTAGATATTTACAGACCGACTAACCTACTGATGAATTGACAATGAATAAAATGGTGAATGGATGGATGAGTGATGGGGCTATTCTGACTACCAAACCCATTTCATTAAGAAATGGGTAATTCATAACCTGATGCCAAGTTAACATCTGTCACCTTCTTTTTAAGACACCCACACAGTCTGTTTTGGCACTCAAGTGATTAAATACTCAGAATGGTTCTCTTCATGCATTACATTGCAATGTTGATACCAATTGCCCTCTTTTGTATATCAGTGCTCACATTATTGGTGTTATTTTAGAGTGTTTAGTTGTTCCCTGCCATTCTGTGAATATTTATATTTGCCTTTCCTTTCTCACCAGTGTATCCTTCTATGGCATTGTTGTTGCTGTCCTCAGTGGTTCTCCCACCATTCTTACTTGTTCTGCTATCTGCAAATTCGTGAATTTTGCTGTGCCATGCTGCTGCAGTTCATGGTTTAGTAGCTTCTCTTCCCTTTACTCTGCTACTCTAAACTTCTTTAAGTTATGCAAGCATTTGCATCCCAGCTATTCGTTCTCTTTGCCTTCTGCTTAGGTACTTTCTGTCTGCAGTTTTTGGTGCTCTTTGAATAGCTGAACTAAAAAGCAAACCTGTGATTTTGATGGGAGATAAATTACTTCAAAGGAAAGACATCAGGAAGACATTTACTCAACACAACAAAATAGCTGCTGTCTTTGGTTCTCTCTTCTCTCTACTTATTTACTTTAATGGTCCCATCATAGCAAATATCTGATGATGACTGCCATACTCTGCTCTTTTATAGTTGCAGAAGTTTACCTAACAATATTAACCCAGGTTTCATACGAGTGTATCTGTGCAAATTTCTCCCACTGCTAACTCTTCATTGCTTGGGTTTTATTAACAGTATTTAGTTATATTGAATGGGTATTTTGCTTTTTTCTAAAGAAATTAAGTAAAAATATAGATATGACTCAATTTGAGAATCAAAAATTTAAACAGTATATGTGCCTGGCCAACTTTGACTGAAAATCTATTACATGGAGATCAGTCAGAAATCTGAAGAAGTTTTAAATTGCACTGCTTACATGACAGCCTAGTTTATAATTAGTAGGCAGATGACTTAGAAGCACATGTAGCTCAGTTAAAAAATCGACCACACTTTCGGAACAAAATCTTCAACTTGCCAGGAATGGAGTTCATTTATTATACTGCTGCTAAGACTGAGGAGAGTATATAAATTATTCAGGGTGGGGAGAGGCATTAATTTTTTTTGCAATGCAAAAGAGATAATTCACAGAATAGAAGTGAACAGAACTTATTAATATATTTCTCCATTTAAGGTGAATAATTTATTTGAATCTTCCCTGGCAGGATAAAAAACAGGCATTACAATAAAGCTCAGAGCTAAGAGTTCTAGTTTTATTTCCTAATGTGTGAGAGTACATGAAAATAGAAATTTTGGTAATAATAATGTTATAATAAATAGTTTGCTAATTGAAAAGCTATTTAAAGCTTAATGAGTTTTAAATTTTTTCAGTTAATTTTGAATAAACTGGTGAGCGACTGATATGTTGCAGATGCACATACCTCAACGTTAGATGCTTTCACATATGTTCATAAAAATGATAAAATCATCTTTATTTTATTTTATTCCACCTTTTCTATCCTAGATTTGAAACAGTTAACTTGCTAGGACATAAGGAAAAATGTTTATATGTATGAAAATGAAGATTCTACTCAGTAAACGGTTCCTTAAAGAACCTTTCTTTCATTCATTCCACAATGTAAATTGAGTACCTGCAATCTCTGTGCTATGCATTGCTTTACATGCTGGTTAACAGAAAAAAGGACAAGATGTTGTGGCAAGTTGAATTGTGCACCCCAACAAAGACTTTTTCTTAGTCTTAATCAGCATTAAGTGGTTTAAACTCATTTGTAAATAGGACCCTATGAAATACATTATAGGTTAAAGTGACCACTTATTTGTGAATATCTTTTATGATCTTATTTAGATGTGACCATATTTCTGAAGGTCTCTTAATTCATGACTGAATTAAGAGCACTTATTAAGATAGGAAATTCAGCACCCATCCTTTTCTTATTTCCACTTGTTGTTTAGTGCTGTTCAATGAGCTTCTAGGATATATATAATGTATATTTTCGCTACTTATTTTTTTCTAAAGAGTTCCAATATTCAAATATTCAAGACCAAGAAAGTCACCAAAAATTAAAACTATCCATAAAATTCAAGGTTTACAGTAGGATTGCTGCAACCCCATTTAAGGGTTTGGTAAGTTTGCTAGCTGCCAGAATGCAATATACCAGAAACAGAATGGCTTTTAAAGAGGGGAATTTAATAAGTTGCTAGTTTACAGTTCTAAGGCCGAGAAAATGTCCCAATTAAAACAAGTCTATAGAAATGTCCAATCTAAGGCATCCAGGGAAAGATACCTTGGTTCAAGAATGTCAATAAAGTCCAGGGTTTCTCACTCAAGTGAGAAGCACATGATGAACACAGTCACCATTTCTCTCTCATCTGGAAGGGCACGTAGTGAGCACGGCGTCATCTGCTAGCTTTCTCTCTTGGCTTCCTGTTTCATGAAGCTCCCAGGGAGTCATTTTCCTTCTTCACCTCCAAAGGTTGCTGGTTGGTGTATTCTGCTTCTCATGGGCTATGGCATTCTGCTCTGCTCTCTCTGAATCTCTCATTTTCCAAAATGTTTCCTCTTTTATAGGACTTCAGAAACTAATCACGACCCACCCAAATGGGTGGAGACATGCCTCTACCTAATCCAGTTTAACAACCACTCGATTAAATCACATCTCCAGGGAGATGATCTGATTACAGTTTCAAACATACAGTTCTGAATAGGGATTAGAAGAAACGGCTGCCTTTACAAAATGGGATTAGGATTAAAACATGGTTTTTCTAGGGTACATACATCAATTCAAACCAGCACAGTAAGTATTTCAATTCTTGTTGTTTTTTTTCTCAGTCCTTAAAAAATGTAATTTTAAGAAATAAATTAAATCTTATTTTTAATAGTTTTTAATAATTTTTAATTTATTGCTTTTTTCCTTTAAAAGTTACAAAGACAATTACTTTTCTACTGTTACTTTTTTCAGTTGAAGCCTTAAAAATGTTTTCAAAAGAGTACTAAATGGTTAAAAGAGAACCAAGATAGTAAAACATACCTAACTCTACTTTTGAACAAAGAACAATAAATCTAAATCATGGCACTGTTTGTATGAAGTAGGCAATAAATAGAAAGTCCAGTTTCCTAAGTTCAGCATTATCTATCTGTGAAACTACTAAGATTATATAATGTAAACTTCATCTACTGCTGATTAGCCATAAAATGTTCCTGGTTTTAAATAAAAGAGAAGTGGCCTTTGGCAAGGCTTTTGGGGGACTAGTGTGGCATACTGCCAAATTAGAACGCTCATAAATTGTGCAGTTTCTTTAGAATACTGCTTTATAGCTCTAAGTTCAGAGGAGATAAATGGCTTATAATCTATTTCTAGTAAAGAAATATAATGTGAGATTTTTCTATTTTACTTAAATGCTAAATTACTCCTCCCTTTTTTAAAATCCACAACCATATTCAGTACATAAACATTGAACAGTCTCATTTAATTACATGTAAAATTAAAAATGGTGTAATGAAATATGAATATATTATTTGATACCAAGTTCTATTTTTAAAATATTCATTTCAAACTAAATATTGCTATTGGTCTCATCCTTGTTAGGTTCTAACATAGGCTCCTTGGTTTTCTCACTTGATACACTTGCTCTTTTGGATTTTATTGTCAATGCTATGTATATACTGATGATGACAATTACGTGTAGTCAGCTCAGTTTTTCTCTCCTGAGCTTTGATTGTGTTGGTTGTTCTCCATAATATTGGCTAAAACTAAACTCAATCCTTACCTTTCCACACTTTCTCTTTCTCTATTGTTTCTATATAGGTAAATCAGAAAACACATCCACCAGTTTCACAAGCCAGCTGTAGTGAACTCACCCATTATTACTTCCCCTCACATATCTTTCAGTAGCCAGTCAATTCCTTCTGATGACTCTGGAATCCTTCTGCCTCTCTGTGTCTACACTGCCACCACTTTATCCCAGGTCACCATGATCTGGATATCCACACTGGCTTTCTCATGGTCTTTTGTGGTCAACCATTTATCTTCTTCAGTGATGCCATACTTCTCTTCAAATGGCTTCACTTGCCTTTAATATTACATATGAACTTTTTCACACTGCTCACCTGGCTGTTAATTTTCTAATCTTCATCACCTGCCTGTGTTCCTTTAAAGCTCTGTGCTGTAGTCAGACTTGTTTTCAATTCCCTATAGGGTTCAGCTCCACCCTCACCTCACAGGCTCTTATTCTTTCTCCTATATTTCTTTTTTAGTTGAGTTAAATACTTACTACTACAGTCTCAAATTAATGGTCATGACTTCCAGGGCCCTTTCCTAGACCTCAAAGTTGTCTTAAGTAAAAATCTGTAAGTGCTAGCGCATTCTGTATGTTGCACACTGCTATATTAATTTCATCGAAAAGTATGATTGAATCCTTGTCTTCTTGATATATTAAGCTCTGTGAGGATACAGGGGGTACTTGTCTTTTTACCACAATCCCTTAAGCACTTAGCAATTTGTAAGTCAAATTTAGGAAAGTTATTGAATAATATAATGTGATTGTTCTTACCAGAGTAACTGAAATCCATGAGTTGGATTCTCAGTGGTATGATGCTTAAATGCCAATGTGTAGTTTGACTAAAAGTACACTGAGTTTGTTGCTTACTTTCATTCTGATTTTAACATCAGAGGAAAGTTTCCAGCTTTCTGATATTTTATCTATGGTTTGTACAGCAGAAAAGCTGGAATAAATTAGACAAGAGAATATTTGTCAAATTTTATGCCTGCTTATCAGCAGCACTTCAGATGTTTTAAGTGGAAGAGAAGTGAAACATCCACGAGATTAAAATCAGTGAATTCTTCCATTATTACTTCTAGTGGCAGTGAAATCAATTGTATCTAAGAGGCAAAACAGTATGCAAATAAAACCTTTTATTCAGGATTGTCTGCTAAGTGGTCAATTTTCTCTTTCAACAGCATTATATTAACCCATTCTAGATTTGACATCTTAAATAATAACTAACAAAATGATCATTGCTAATATTTGTTGAAGGTTTATTATTAACAGAATCAATTTTTATGAGTTATTTTATTTCAAATCCCCAAAATTGGATTGTTATGAATCAATAAATGTTAAATGAGTACGCTCTAAGGGCAGACAATATTTTAGGTGATAGGTCACTAGGAAAGAACAAATTCAATATAAAAATCCATACTTTCTTGAAGTTTAAATTTTAACATGGTCAAAAAATAATAACAAGATAAATAAATGAATTGAATACTGTATTAGAAGTTGATAAGAACAACAAAAAAAAATAAAGCTAGGAAAATGTTCTAAGGAGTGGCTGCAATTTTAATCATGGTAATCAGAATTAGCCCATATTGGGAAGGTACAGGTCTTTGGACTTTGAAGGATTTGGAAAAAAACTTACTTTCTTATGTGGGAGAAGTGCTTTCTGGTAGAAGGAATAGCAAATGCAAAGCCCTAAGGTGAGGGCTGGCCCAGAATGTTCAAGGAATCGCAGAAGTTCAATGAAAAAGTTGTTCAACTGAGAATAATTTGCATATATTATGTCCCTTTATTCTTAAATATTTCAGTGCATATTTTCTTAGAACGGGGGTCACCACTTATATAAACTTATTGTATTTTTAAAATTTAATTACACTTAAAAATGATCAACATTTCATCTGATCTACTGTTGATATTCTGGTTTTGTCAATTGCTAGGTCCTACTCTAGGGTCAGGTATCGCATTTTATGTCATGTAGACATTTTAGTCTCCTTTAATTTGGGGTACTTCCACAGCATTTCTTTGAGATTGATCTTATGAGATTGATATTTTTGAAGACCTTCCACCACCACTTTTTTCATAGACTATCAATCATATTGGTTTGCTGATATTTGCTCATGTTTATATTCAGATTATGCATTTATAGCTGGAGAAATACGTGACATTATTTCCTTCTGAATGAATCACTGCTAGAGGTAGACATCGCCCATCTGTCCCCTTTTAGTCCTGTTAATTTTGATCATCCAGTCAAGTTGTTGCCCTATTTCATGGTTTTCTAGTAACCTTTTTTCTATCATGCAACTAATAAGCAATCGGTGGACGGGAGGTGGGAGGAGCAAGTTATTACTATGAACAGATTCTTCTCCACACTGAAATCTCCCCAGGAGATTTATCATGCCTTGTTGATATCTGCCTGGTTCTACATTTAATATGATGGTTGCAAAATAATGATTTATGAACTCTATCTATTGCTCACATTTACTTTTCCACACTGGATATTCCACAGTACATAAGAGCCTTTTTTTGTTTGTCCATCTTTCCAGCCATACATCTGTCATCTGTCTATCCATTTATCTATCTATTGTCCATATATCTAGTAAATATTAATATTTTACCAATAGTTTATGAATAATTTCTATTCTTATTTTAGCATTCAAATTGTCCATGATTTGACTGGTGTGTGCCTTTTTTTGTCTAGACCCCAGATCATTGAAGCATACACTCATTAATATTTCAAACCCTTCATTGTAATTTGCATGATAAGATGATCCAACAATTTTCTAGGTTCTTTTAATGGGGAATAGCATATGAGAATGTATTAGTTTCCTGGATGATAAAGCAAATACCATAAAATGAGTTGTCTTAACAACAGGTATTTTTTTGGCCCATAGTTTCAGATGCTAGAAGGCTTGCTTTCTCCTGGCATGGATATTTTCTAGCTGGTTGGCAATCTTTGGGATTCCTTGGGTTTCCTATCACATGACAGCATCTACTTCTTTCTCTTCCAGGTTCTTTTCACTTCCAGTTTCTAGTTGCTCCCCATGGCTTCTCCTTCCGCATGCAGTATCCTTTGCTTATAAGAATTTCAGCCATATTGGATTAAAGCCTACTTCCATTCAGTTTGGACACACTTTAACTAATAGCATTTTCAAAGGTCTATTCACAAGTGAGTTCACACCCATAAGACCAAGGATTGGGATCTTAACTTGCCTTTTTTTTGAGTGCGTGGTCCAGGAATTGAACCCAGGTCTCCCACATGGAAGGCAGGCATTCTAATCACTGAACTGTCCATGCACCCTGAACTTGCTTTTTTGAGGGGACATGATTCAATCCCTAATGGAGACCAATAACAGACTTGAGCTCTACATATGGTCATTACAATTGTTGTCTTTATATCTAGGCCCTTACAGCAGATAAAGCTAGGAAGTTTGTGCATATGTTCATGTGTGTGTAGTCCATATACTCATATAATAAAATATACATATATATGTACATATATTCACACACTTATATGTAAACATTATATACCCATACATGCAGTAATTTAAACATGCATGCCTGCACAAGTACAAATATATGCATAGGTATATATGAGAATCATGAATTACCAGTGACGCCTATTTCAATCCATTCCTTCTAGATATTTCTTGCTTTCCTTTATTCTATATTGGTATATTCTTTTAGAGAGGAAAACTTGGTATCAAATGACCTCAGCACCTTTACTTGTTTGTTCAATCCTATGCTAAAACTAAAATAGTTTTAGAATATCATTGCTTCCTCTACAAAAATCAGACTGTTTTAAAGAGTTCAGGATCTTTGAATTCTACTCAGCAGCAATCTCACCCCAACCAAGACTGAGGATATAACATCAATTATTCTAACCCTAGTTTACTTGGATTAATTTTTTAAATTATCATTATTTTCCTTGAAATCTCCCCAGGACATCCTGAAATCTTGAAATACAGATTCACTTGAAATACAAATGGCTTCATTTTTTTTTAACTTGCTTTTAGCTGTAAGTATGTCTTCCTCCCCTTCTCATACTTGTTCATTTTATATTATGAATGCAAAATATTAACCTGATTTTAAAAGCCAAAGCTATACAAAATAGTAAACATATTTTTTAATTCCCTCCCTAATACTTTTCACCAGTTCCTTTCTCCCGACTATTGCAATTATTTTATGATTTATCCACCTTTTTAATCTTTTTGTAACTATAAACAGATAGAGTTGCCTTTGTATTTCACTCTTATTCACTTAATGTTTCTTGGAGATCACTCTGTATTAGTTATAGTTCTCCAGAGAAACAGAACCAACAGGATGGGTGTATGTGTGTATCTATATGTGAATACACATGCTTTTATTAAGAGATTTACTGTAAGGAATTGGATAACACAATGCTGAGGGCTGGCAAGTTTCTATGCCATATGGGCAAGTTAGAGGATGGAAATTCCTGGAAGAATGATGTTGAAGTATATAGTCTGAGTCTCTTGGGGAGATCAGGGAAGTCTGGAGGGTGCAGTCTTGAAGCAGAATTTCTTCTGATTCTTGAAACCCTCAGTTTTCCCTGTTAAGACTTCCAACTAATTGGATGAGGTTCACCCACATTGGTAAAAGTAATCTCTTTTACTTTCAGTCAACTGACTGTTGATGCAAATCCCGTTTACAAAAAGCCTCCTTATTAAGGAGGCCAGCATTTAACCAAACAACTAAAAGCCATAATCTAGCCAAGTTGACACATAATATTAACCAGCACGTACTTCATATCTGTTTATAGAAATACTTCCTTTATTTTACAGCCATCTAGTACTCTATTTCATGTATGGTTCATTGTTGTCAGCCAGTCTCCTATGCTTGCATATTTAGTTTGTTTCCAATATTTTCTAATCCCAAATAAAACTGCAATGGATAATCCTATATATATGCATTTTTGCTTTAAAGGTTTATCTTGAGGATTAATTTCTAATTGTGCAATCACAGGGTTGAAGAGTAGATCCATATATAATTTTTAAAACATTGGCAAAATATCAAGGAAAATGAAGGTTGAGAAATGCATTGGATTCAGAAAAGTGGAGTTCATTGGTGGCATTGGCAAGAAGAGCTTCTGTAGAACACTTGCAATGAAAATTCCTATAGGGTATGTTTAAGAATATTTATGGACAATGATTTATACATAATTATTTCAAGTTTTTCTATAAAGGGGGAAGAGTAATGGAGCAGTAACTAGAGGGGAAATTCGGTTAAGGGAGAGTTTCTTGCTTTTGTGTTTGTTTTCCTTTTTCAATTTAAGAGAAGTAATTGCACAAATTTTGTGATAGTTCCTTTTCCTAGTAGTATGGTAAAATTCCACAATAATAATTTTGTAACTCAGTTTTTAAATTATTATATTCTGATCATTTTATAATGATAAAAAGTTTTCAGAATTTAGTCCTTAGGGGTTCTAAGCCCAAGGAATCACCAAATTCCTTCCTCCATGGAGCCCATGATTTCTAATTTTTGTCTTAGCCCCATGAGATTGCTCAGAATCTTAGCCCCAGTTTTCAGAACTGAAAAATCAAATCAAAAGGAATTTTTTTTCTAAATGCTAGGCTAATCTCTCTTCATTTTGCTCCTCTCCAGTGTCTTGAAACACAAAATCTCACTGCCTTAAGATAAATCTGATACATCCCAATAGATAGGGTTTGTTTTAACATCATTTTTCTTTGTGCAGCTTTTCTAATTTTCCTCAGAGTAAGACTGGTCTAGACAAAGTAATCAGATTTTCATCATTAATATGTTTAGTTTCATTTAAAGTCTATCTTGCGGGCGGCTGCCGTGGCTCAGCAGGCAGAGCTCCGACCTGCTGTGCTGGAGGTCTGGAGTTCGATCCCTGGTGCCTCCTGCCCATATGCAAATTAAAAAAAAAAAAATTTCCATAAGGTCTATCTTGCAAAATATTTTAAACAGAGAGAAAATACAATTATACATATTATTTATATATAAGCATGCCTAATAAAACTGCCATTGTTTATAGTTTTGAATGTACATGTGGAAAATCAGAAATATTCTGCAAATAAATACTTAGAATTAACAAAAGAATTTAGTAAGCTTTCTAAGAAATAAACCATTTTTTACAGTTAAAATTCATAACGTCACAGATATGCTAGAAGTACAGTGAAAGCAACAAATGTTTGCTTGTTTCCTGCTTATCAAGGCTGAAATGCCAATATATACAGCTCTACCTTTTAAAATTAAGCCCTAAATCCTAACCACCCTTTCACCTAAGATCTAATCTTTATCAAGGTAAGATATTCTAGTTTAGTTACAATTAAATTTAACCACATGGATGGAGAAAAAATAATAACTATGAAGGTTGTACTGACAAAACCAGTTATTTTTAAATTTTTAAAAATTCAAAAAAAATTAAAAATCTTTGTAATTGATCAGAGACTGTTGCTCATGTATCCTGAAACCAATGCCTAAAGCCACCATATTAAGCAGGGCAAAAACTTTCATCTAGTTTTCAGCCTCCCAAATATGTCCCAATTTCTCATGTATTTTCATCATGCTGGATTTATGAATTTTGATTTATTTTTAATTCCCTTAAATCCTCTCTAAGTACAGAACCAATTAAGAAGGAGGTATAGGACTTAGATGACTAGGGAATAAAGTACCAATTTAATTACTAATAGATTTGGTTTGGAAAATAGGGCTAATGGTGACCCAAAGGATTTCTCATATTCTTCCCACTGAATTACACTTCCCCATGTGAATGCCAGCCCAGGCACATGTTGCTGCTTCAAAATAGCAAAACCTACCCTATTAGGCATACCACATGGACAGCTCGCTATAGATATTTGGGGAGGACAGTTTATAAGGTGAGAAAGTGGTTAGGTAAAACGTCAAATTTCTTCTCCTAAATTCACAATCAGAAAATTGGCATCTCATTCCCAAAAAAGAGTGAGAGAGAGGTCTGGGGAAATGCCAGAAATAGTCCCACCAAATATTTTCCTCTTGAGAAGAACAATGTCCATTCCTTACCTCCTATAGGAAATATGAGAAATAAATAACAAAGGTTTCCCTGTCAATCATTAATATACATTGAAGCATATTTTCATTTTTCTTACTTTCATTATGGTGTCTTGTCATGAACAAATTTTTTTAAACACTTATGAAGTTATCAGTAATGTTCACCATGGTTATTTTTGGTGTGCTGTTCTTAAAAAATTCATCCCAATCTTAATCATCAGATATTCTGCTATAATTTCTTCTAAAATATGAAGTGCTTATTTTTTAATCTATGGGTATAATATACATAAAGTTTATTTGACTGTGATTATGGAGCTAATTTAATTTTACTTTTTCTTATGTATAAGTAGCTACCTATTATCCTCTCCCCCACCTGTTTTATCCTTTCCTCAGTACACTGCTAGATTAATTTCTAGGTTCCTTGCATCTATGTGGAGACATGCTACTAATTTTCACCAATTGATTAGAAAAAAAGGGATACATGTGAACTCAAGGACTAGGGAGATAAGAGCAGATGGATCCTCTACATTCTGCTGTCATCCATATAGCCAGAAATAGGGGGTAGAAAAATGACAAGAGCCACAGCATGGAAAGGATCTGGGTCTCTGGAAAATTGTTGGAGTAGAGCCTACCCCTTATTCCAAAACCTGTCTACACATAATAGAAATAAGACCTTATTACATTAAATCATTGGCTCTGGGGATTGCTTGTTAATTTTTCTTTATTTTGTCAGT